>JASDQU010011382.1:201357-228683 GCA_032191745.1 Picea mariana | reverse complement strand
ATAAGTTCCAAGGAATCACCACCGGTTCACCTGAGATCATTAGTTCCCATTGCATGGAAAATCTGCTCAAAAAGGGTCATTATGGTGTTATCTCTCAACTCCATTCCATACAAGCAACAGATACACCCTCGGTACCACAAGACCTCCAAGCCATCTTTTCTAAACATCAATTGGTATTTTCCACTCCCCAAGGCCTCCCTCCTTCCTATGGTGTTCATGAGCATTCCATTCCCCTTGTACCAGGAATCCTTCCTCCCAATATCCGTCTGTATCATCACCCCTTTTCCCAAAACAATAAAATTGAGAAAATGGTCCAGGAACTCCTTAATGCAGGCGTTATTCACCCTAGTACGAGCCCCTATTCATCTTCTATGGTCATGGTCCTGAAGAAAGAAGGTTCTTGGTGAATGTGTCCTGACTTACGTGCCCTCAACAAACTTACCATCAAAGACAAATTCCCCATTCCTGTCATTGATGACCTCCTGGATGAATTGAGTAGCACCCAATTCTTCACTAAACTAGATCTTCGTTCGAGCTACCACTAGATATGTATGAAAGAGGAAGATATCCCTAAGACTACCTTTAGAACTCATGAGGGCCACTATGAGTTTTTGGTCCTGCCCTTTGGCTTGTGTAATGCCCCCTCCACCTTCCAAAGCCTCATGAATTATGTCTTCTGTCCTTTTCTCTACCATTTTGTCTTAGTTTTCTTTGATGATATCCTCATCTATAGAAAAACCTAGACGAACCATCTTGCTCATGTGGATTGAGTTCTCCATCTACTCTCTCAGCACCAACTTTTCATGAAACAGTCTAAATGTGCTTTTGGCGCCTCAGAAGTAGAATACTTGGGTTATCTGGTTGGTAAAGATGGCGTCAGGGTGGATCCTAAAAATATTGAAGCTATACAAGACTAGCCTCACCCAAAGACTCTTAAAAGCTTGCATGGATTTCTAGGATTAACAGGGTATTATCACAAGTTTGTTAAGAATTATGGGAAGATTGCAACACCTCTCACTTCTCTCCTCAAAAAGAACTCTTTCACTTGGACTCCATCTACTGCTCAAGATTTTCAAACCTTGAATATGGCCATGTGCACCACTCCAGTCCTTTCCCTTCCCGATTTCACAAAGACCTTTGTGTTGGAATGTGATGCCTCAGGGAAAGGAATTGGTGCTGTCCTTATGCAAGAGGGTCAACCTTTGGCCTTTACCAGCAAGCAACTATCTGAAAGAAATATGGGCAAATCCATCTATGAAAAGTAAATGTTGGCTATTTTGCATGCCATGGATCTGTGGCATCCTTATCTATTGGGGAAAACGGTTCCAAATTAAGACATACCATCAAATCCTCAAGTATTTTCTGAAACAATGCATTTCCTCCCTAGAACAACAAAAATGGGTGACTAAACTCTTTGGATATTATTATGAGATCATTTATAAGAAAGGAAAAGACAATGTGGTTGCGTATGCACTTTCCCAAAAATATGAAGATGAAGGATCCCTTTTTTCTCTTTCATTCATTGTACCAGATTGGCTCTAAGCTGTTCACCAGGAATGGATACAAGATCCCAAAAGTTCGTAGTTGATCCAAGAATTGCAGTGCAATGCTCCAGATTCCCCAGGGTACTCCTGGCTCCATGAGGAACTTCGATACAAAGGTCATTTGTATTTAAGTAAACAATCAAAGCTTAAATCCATGGTACTTTCTGAGCTTCATGCTACACCCACAGTAGGGTTCACCAAAACCTATGACAGGGTCAAACATTCCTTTTTCTGGGATGGCATGAAACAGGACATTCATAATTTTGTAGCTGAATGTGACATGTGTCAACACAACAAGGGAGAAATAGTCAAATTGTCGGGCACACTACAACCGCTCCTGATTCCACCTACTATTTGGAAGGATATCTGTATGGATTTTATTACCGGCTTACCCAAATCGGTAAATAAATCCATCATCATGGTGGTTGTTGATTGCCTTTCCAAGTATGCTCATTTTTGTGCCCTTCAACACCCATTTACAACATCCACGGTGGCTTAAATCTTCATGGATCAGGTCTTCAAGCTTCATGGCATGCTGCACTCTATTGTTTCTGATCGCGACCCAACTTTCACAAGCAATTTTTGGCAAGAACTGTTCAAGATACAAGGCACATAATTGCATCTCAACACAACTTATCATCCCCAGACTGATGGCCAAACGGAAGTTGTCAACAAGTGTTTGGAAACATATTTGAGGTGTTTTGCCACGGAAAAGAAAAATCAGTGGGCTCAATGGTTACCCCTAGTTGAATGGTGGTACAACACTTCATACCATATAGCTATACGCATGACTCCTTTTGAAGCGATATATGGACAAAAGCCAATTTAAGTTCTCTCATACTTACCGGGTGCCTCGAAGTTCCAGGTGGTTGACCTAACACTTACAGCTCGACAGGCTATTCTTGGTACCCTCAAAGAGAATTTGGTCATGGAACAGAATCGTATGAAGCAACAACCAGATCAAGGTCACTCTGAATATTAATTTGCAGAAGGGGATCAGGTGTTTCTTCGACTGCAACCTTACAAGCAAACTTCCCTTAAGACCGAGCATTGTCAGAACTAGCGCCCAAATTTTATGTTCCTTATACCATGCTCAAGCATGTGGGACAAGTCACTTATCAGTTAGCTTTGCCCAGCCATTCGAAGCTACATCCTGTTTTTCATGTTTCATGCTTAAAGAAGGTGATTGGAGCTAAGTGCCAATATCAAACCAACCTTCCAGAGTTAGTTGAAGAAGGATCCATTTGGATACAACCAGAAGCAGTTTTGGACCAGCATGAGCATCGCCTACGTCAGAGAACCATCAAGGAAGTGCTAGTCCAGTGGAAAGATACAACTCCAGTAGACGCCCCTTGGGAACCAACTACCATTCTAAAACAATTTCCTCATCTCAATCCTTGAGGACAAGGTTGTTTTTAAGGGGGCAGACATGTTAGGGTCCTAACCTGCACATAGGTAGAACAATATATTCAGATGTAATAAAGGTCAATATTAATAAGGCCTTTCAATAAAATAGAATAAGGCAGATGTAATAAGACCTAATAGAAGCTTCTGCTTCTAGAAGGATCTTCCTCTAGATGCTTCTTTTTAGTATAAATAGGAGTCGAAGGTATGAGAACCCTAGCTTGGATATTATTGTAATAGAGCTCTGCTCAACTGGAGGTTGCCCTTTCAAAGAGGCTCGTGAACATTGCTTTCAGATTCAAAGTGCTATTTCTGTTGTTATTCTTATATCATTTCAGTGTTATTGTGGTGAATGTTCTGGTTATATTGTTGTTATTCTGCCATTACTAGCATTTTATTTATGTTCTGCATACATTTTATATCTGGTATATTACAAAAAGGAATGGAAGGAAGTTGTGATGAAGAACAATGTATGTGAGAAATTGTGAAAAAGACTTAATCATTGATAGATACAAGACAAGACTCGAGGATAGAGGGTTATCTCAATAGGAGGGAGAAGACTATAATGACAACTTGTTATAGTAAACAAATATACCTCTACCCGATCCATTATGTCTCCTGTAGTATCCATGGGTTGGATTTTACATCAGATGAATGTAAATATTGTTCTTCTCAACATAGTAATTGAAGAAGAATCGTATGTAGAGAAACCTCAAGGTTTTGAGGAGACCCTTGTATGCTGATGGAAGAAGACCTTGTATGGATTCAAGTAAACTTGGTGCAGAGCCTCTCATGTACAACAAAAGCAGGGTGAACACTTCCTATAACTGAGGTAGTATATTGAAATGGTTCTTCAAAAGTCTGGGATGATGGATTACAAATCCATGGAAAACTCCCATGATGATAGATCTGAATAATTTGAGAGACTATGATCCAATATACCCATCTATGTATCGACAATTTATTGGCTCATTCATGTATTTGGAGAATACTCAACCATATACTTTCTATGGGACGTTTGATTTATGATATACAACTGCATGGATTTATCGATTCAGATTGGGTAGGGAGTGCATATGACAGAAGAAGTAATACTTGGATATGCTTCAGTTTGATCTTTTCCATGATGTCATGTGATAGCAGGAAACATAAGTCTTTTTCACTCAACATTGCAGAAGCAGAGTATATTACAGTTTGTGATGCTGGTACAGAAGTAGTGTGGCTCCGTAAGTTGGTTTCTGGACTTTTTGATCATGTGTTGAATTTGACTGTGATATATTGTGATGATCATAGTTGTGTGAAGCCTTCATAGAACCTGGCATTCCATGACAGTTCAAAACACATTGAGATCAAGAATTAGTTACTCTATGATAAAGTCCAGAGGGGAGAAGTGGTTCTCCAGTATATCTCCACAGATGAACATATAACAAATATTTTGGTAAATCCTCTGTCCAAGATGAAAAGTTTGTGTACTTAAGGGACAAACTAAAGCTCATGGAGATGAATTCCTTATTGAATAAGTAAGTTATTACTACCATGTTGGGAGGGATCACTGATATTTTATTGATTTATGGAAAGTCATTTTCCAGTTCAGAAAATGGTTCAGGTTGGGTAGTTCCTGTTATCACATGAAGTTGTCATGGGTCATATGTAGTTTTTGCAGGTCGTCCAAGTCCTTTGTTTGCATAGGGAAAAACCATGAGAGAAAATGAAGCATTCAGAGCAGTCCATTTCGAGCTCGAAATACAAGAAAGCAGACAAGATCAATTTTCAACGGTGGAGATCCCATGAATAGTTCATATCAATGGCTCTCGGGCAGTCGAAGTTTTAAGGTCGTGCAAGGGTTAACGACTAGACAAAATCCCTGAACTCCCAAAATCCTGAAGTAATGGGAGGTTGCCACATCAACCATAAGAAAGTGACTTAGGGATATTTCCATCCAAAAATCCCAAAGTTCCAAAGTCCTGAAGTAAATTTGAGCCATTGAAGGCTGAGGACACACGTCGATAGATATAACACTTTGGAAATGTGGAACTTCGGAGGATTCCATGAGAAAGAAGAAGAAAAATACTGAATCCCGAACCCTGGAAGTGAATCTCGACTGTACAAAACAAGAGGACACATGGAGGTAGATCTCTCAGTTTGGAGATACGACGCTCTGAAGGATTGTAAAATCTATGCATTGAAAAGGTCCAAAGCCCAAACTCCTAAAATAAGTTTGGACCATTGATCTCAAATCAAGAAGAACTGTTGATATTGACACCAGTATCACCGAAAGTCTCGAAGTCCCGAGGAGTCGACGTCCCGAAGTAACGTCAGGATGACATGTTGCTTTGGGCACTACCACTTCACGGGTTTTTTTCAGCTCAACACATGACACTCATCCATCACTGGCTATGACATTACATAGTGTCAGGACACCACGTCATATTCGAGAGATCGTCCTCCATGAGGTATTCCTACTCAACATTCAAAGCTCTCAAGCATCAAATTTGGATCCATCTCTAAGCATTGTTGATCCTGGAGTTGGAATACGAATAAATTTAATAGGAGCGCTAAAGTAGCAGGGTTTCCTAGATCACGTATTTGCGTCATATCGATGACCACACTTCATTGCGGGGATGGAACATGCTAAAACAATAAAATCCTAGAGCAGTCCTGCAATCGAAACCATGGTATATCAAAAGATGTACGTGGAAGTTGGTGGTAGATTGAGGGGAACGAAGCGGTGTGGACCCAAACCGCCCTTGAAAACTTCCACAATCATGTGCTCATATGGGGTCCAATCCAAGATCAACACGTTTCAGCATAAGCTAAGTGTTAAGCCAAATCATCAAAGGATCTTCATAAGGATAAGAAAAGTCTTAGAAGATCATGACCAATTTATCACTAGAGGGAAGAGGACAATAAACTACCCCCTTAAATGGAATCATGGAGGGTTTTGGCCGAGGAGACAGAAAATTTTCAGCATGAGGTACCGTAGAGGGAATTTTTTCCACATCCTAATCCCAAGAAGAAATCAATTAATTAAAGAAGGACTGGTGGTTGAACTATCGACTACCCTCCTTAAATGGAAGCACGGAAGGTATGGCTGAGAGGACATAAAGTTGTCAGCCTGAAGTACCACAGAGGGAAGTTTCTTCCACATGCCCATGCTAACCAGAGTTTCCTTCTGACATAAGGAACAAGACAGAAAAGAGAAGACATTGACTACTGTATTTATTATAAATAAACTAGATGAATGATTCGAGAGGGTCGGATGGTTGAGAAAAGCTCCCTTTTGTAATATTTTGACTACACAGAGTTGTTCTCTGGTTATATATGGGAATTGAGACATTTTCGTTAATAGAAGTCAGTTTCCTATCATCATCTTGTTTCCTCTTCCTCTAAAATGATCATGATTAGATTATCCATATGAGAGGTTGTAGTTGCGTTATAATGGATGTTTGATTATAATGTTTCTATGAATGTGTTTTAGTGTTTTAAACTTTAGTTTCAAGAGGTTCATGTGATTGAGTTTTTCTTTTATTGGCTTCTTGAAGCCCTGATGCTTATAGTAGACCCACCCACCTTCATTACTAAGTCTTCCTTCTATTCACCTTTATCCTTAAACCACTAACTGAATTTAATCAAAACCTCATTTGCTTATGCATGCTAGCCTAGTTTTCTGTGTTAAAACATTATGATGCTAAGTTTTGTCCATTTGACCTTTCATCATTAATTCACATTCAAAAACCTTTTTGATGGGTACTAATCTTATCCTCTTGCAATCTGAGGGTGCCTCTCAATGCCAACATTCTTGGCACCATTTTCGGGGAAAAAATTGAAGACATTTCTTTGGTATTGAATGACAAAGAAATATTGATTCTGAAGGTGCATTATAATTCAATACATTAAATATTGCAGCTTGCACTTGGTGACTCCACTGTTTCAGTTGTGGCTCCCAAAGGCAAACACACGAGGTGTACTCCACATCTACCTATGGAAACATCTGAAGCTGACCCAAAGAATATTATCAAGAAAGGAAAGGCTTCTCAAGAAGGCTATTTAGTTATTTTACCAGGTACTCCTGGTATTTTACATGATTCTACTTTTAAAACTCCAATAGCCATATCCAATTCTCCTCCATTAGCTTTTGTTGAACTGTCTAAAAGTTTGTATTTTGAAAATTTTCCTATTGAATACTCTTCTTTCAGCCCCAAATTGAATGAAGAAAATTTTGAAACCCTTGATTCTCCCGATGTTGTGAGTTGGTTCAAGCTCGAGAATCTTGAAGATTTTCCTACTTTGGGCCTTCTTACTTCTCCTCCTATCAAATTTGTTGTGACTCAAGAAGAGGAAACCTATTTTCCTTTGGACCCTATACCATATTCCTCCAAGACTCAAATGCTTCCTCTTTCTCCAAAAATCCAAGTTGCATTTGTATTGTTCAAAAATCCATCTCCCCCGTGTTCTCTTATAGTTCACAACCCAATGGAAGGTGCTAATATTCCTAGAAATAGGATGGATTCCATAGTGGATGCTAGGTATGCCACTTTTATTTTACCTTAGCCTATGAATACTCTCCCAGTTGGAGACTACCTTAATTACATGCCCAAGTCCATAGGGGAGGAAGACATAAGTGTAGAAGAACACCTTGTAGCTTTTTATAGTCATGCAAATAATCTTAACATTGAGAATGATGATGTATGGATGGGGGTATTTGTACAAAGCCTTGGTGGTAAGGCTAAGAAATTCTTTAGGGGTCTGGCTCTTGGATATATTGTTGGGATTGAAGCTTTGGATGATGCTTTCTTGAGGCATTGGGGGGACAAAAAAGATTTTCTTTATTATATTACAAAATTTGGGTCACTTAAGAAAAAAGAGGGGGAATCTGTTTCAGACTTCTCCAAAAGATTTAATAAAATGTACAAAAATATTCCCACTAAAATAAATCCTACATAAACCTTTGCCAAGATTACCTATGCCAATGCTTTGACCCTGAGTTTTGCCTCCTGTTGAGAGAAATAATATCTACATCTCTAGCTCATATGCAAGATGCAGCTTTGAAAGTATAATCTAACATATTGGCAGCTGACAAACTTAGGGGAAAGTATGATAGAGACAGAAGGAAAGGTAGGGCATAAGCTTCAACCTCATAATCCCCTATAATCCACTCTTAATTTGATGAACTTAAAAAAATGGTAAAATAATTTTTTGTCGAAATGGAGAAGTTCAAACTTGAAGGAAAACAAAACTATAGGAACACACAGAATGATGATAATAGAGGTAATTTTAGAAGACCAAATAATGCCCCTTAGGTCCTCCCAAGAGATCAAATAATTAGGGATAGGGGTTATCAAAAAGTCCAAGCCCCTCTCCAAAACAACCTTGTTGTTGATGAAGAAGGAGAGGATGAAGAATTTGATCCTGAAATCCATTGCCTTGGTGACACCTCTTCATATCCTCATTTAACCTAATCTACATATGAAGAGTATCTCATGGATAGTCATTTAAATGAATTGAGTAAAGGGGAAAAAAAATGGAAATCTGGGTAAATACAACCTAAGGTCAAAAATGAAAGAGGGGAAGACTGACACCATTGATCAACCCATTAAAACAAAAAAATATGCTAAGGTTGTGGCAGCTAGCAACAAAAAAAAAAGCACAAAGCACCTAGGCATTGGCTAAGGGCCCTACCTCGAAAGTTAAGGAGATTCTGAAGTCTCCATCTTGTTTTAGCTTTCAGAGTGAGATTCAAAAAATTAAAATCCATGTACCTTTTTTGGAGCTAATTAAGAATGATTAATTCAAAGGATATATTTTTAAAATGTTGCAGCCCAAACCTTCCTCTAATTCCACATATTCAGTCAACCTTCAAGATGAAAAACCAACTATCATCCTGGGACCTTTGGTAGAGGATAGAGATTAATCTTCCCCCCATTTCTACACATCACTAAAATTTCATCATAAAGTGTTGCACAACTACTTGACGGACTCAAGGGCATCTCATAAACTCATGCCTAGAACTGTCATGGATGAGCTTGGGTTGGAAGTTACAAAAACTTACCATGACATATACTCATTTGATTCCAGGAAGGTGAAGTTTCTTAGGGTTATTAAAGACTTGGTTGTTACCCTGTTCCAATTACCGATGAAAAGTGTGGTCATGGATATTGTAGTGGCTAATGTCCACCCTAAGTTTGGGATGCTCTTTTAAAGATCTTGGATCAAAAGACTAGGGGGAACTTTACAGATGAACCTTTCATATGCCACCATTCCTGTGTTTGGGGGATAACATAGAAGTCTATATAGAGAGGCACAATTAGCGTACATCATCAGTGATGAAGAAAATCCTACCAACCACCCTATTTTTTCACTTGATACTGATTTAGGATCCAATATGTTACAACTCACTGATGCTCCTCAACCACCTATTGAAATCAGAAAGTAGTCCATCACCTCTTGTGAATATACTCATCATAATACCTTTGTTTGGAAGATGTTTTTTGATGGGGCCTCTTCTAAGGAGGGTGTTGGTGTTGGGGTAGTATTTATTTCTCCTACCCAAGAGATCATATATTTGTCCTACAAGATTGAATTTGAAACTACAAACAATGTGGCAGAATATGAGGCTCTTGTTTTGGGTTTGAGGGCTACTAAAGACATGAGAATTGAAGAGATAACAGCGTTTGGAGATGCCGAATTAATTGTACATAAAGTTAAAAATATGTATCAAGCTAAACACCCTAGGTTAAAGACTTACATAAATGAAGTTTGGGATCTTGTTGATAGTTTCTTCTTAGCTTTTAATATCTCATTTGTTCCAAGAGAGGAGAACACTATGGAAGATTCCTTGGATGTTTCAACAAGTAATTTCAAGATTCCTTTTCCCCCTAAACTCAAATATGAAGTGGAAGTGAAGTATAGACCCTCCATACCTGACAATGTCAAACATTGGAAGGTTTTTGAGGATGATCTTGAGATAAAAATATTTCTAGAGATTGTGGATGAGTTTGCTACCTTACATATCGATCAAGATCATGATACTAAAAATATCCCTCATGCTGATTTTTTTTGAATAAAATTGTTGACCATCATATTGTTCAGTTGCTCGATAACCATTTTCCAAAAGGACTAGTCCCCTTGGAGAGATTGTTTGATACAAATGATGTTGCTATAAAGGTTAAAGTTTCAACTGAAAATGCTGAGGTGACTGAATGCAATTTAGGTACAGAGGAGGATCCAATGTTTGTTAAGTTGTCTAGCATCTTGTCAAAGGAACAAAGGGATGAGTATGTTAAGATTTTAAAGGAGTTTGCTGATGTGTTTTCCTAGAAATATGAATATTTAAGAACATATGACATAAACATCATCGAACATAAGATCCCTTTAAAAGAGGAGACCAATCCTTTTAGGCAGAAAATCAGACAGATAAATCCCATGAAGTTTCCTATTATGGAAAAAGAAGTGAAGAAATTGTTGGATGCCAAAATCATCATTCCTTTGAGATACTTTGAGTGGGTATCTAACTTGGTCCCTGTAAGGAAGAAAATTGGGGAAATTAGACTATGTGTTGATTTCAAGAATTTGAACAGAAGCTCCAAGAAAGATAATTACCCCTTGCCAAAGATGGAGCACATTTTGCAGAGAGTCATTGGTTCATCTAGGATGTATATGATTTATGGATTTTCTGGCTACAATCATATCTTTGTCTTGGATGAAGATAGAGAGAAGACAACCTTTACTACTCCTTGGGGCACATTCATGTATGATAAAATTCCCTTTGGGTTGATGAATGCAGGAGCACCCTTTCAGGGAGCAATGGACATTTCCTTCATTGGGGAGAAGGACAAATTTGTAGTCATCTATATAGATGAAATTTCAATGTTCTCAAAATATGATAAAGAGGATTATCATCATTTGAAAAGGGTCTTCCTGAAGTGAAAAACGTTTGGTCTCTCTATCAATCCTAAGAAGTCTTTGTTTTCTATGAAGGAAGGTAAGTTATTGGGGCACATTGTATCATTATAAGGGGTAAGAATTGATCCAAGTAGGGTAGAGGAAATCCAGACCTTATCTTTTCCTAAATCCAAGAAAGAAGTTCAATATTTCTTGGGGAAAATCAATTTTCTAAGAAGGTTCATCTCTAACTTTGTTGAATTAGTGAAGTAAATTACAACCATGCTTAGGAAAGGGAATGAGGTGAAGTGGAATAATGAGGCTCAAGAATCTTTTGATAAGATAAAAAATTCCTTGACTGAAGCACCTGTGCTCATCAACCCTGACTATTCCAAGGAGTTTCTAATATTTTCCTTTGCCTCATTTGACACATTGGTTGTTGTTTTGCTGCAGAAAAATATAGAGGGGTTAGAGAAGCCTATTTCCTTTTTCAGCATAGCATTGAGGGATGAAGAAATGAGATATGGTATCAAGGAAAATCAGGATTATGCTTTAGTCAAATACCTCAAGGTGTTCAGAGTACATGTTCTACATTCAAAGATTGTTGCATATGTCCCTTTAGCCTTAGTGAAAGAGATACTTATACAACTTGACATAGATAGGAAGAGGAGAAAATGGATTGATAAAATTATAGAATTTTACCTTGAAATGAAACCCACCAAACTAGTGAAGGGCCAAGGTTTATCCAGGTTGATGGTTGAATCAAATTGCAAAGCTTTAGGGGTAAATTTCATGAACATAACTTAGAAAATCAGCAAGCTGAGTTTGTTGATAAAATCTCTCATGCCAACCCAAATTTGGCAGAATGCACTTGGTATAAAGACATCATATATTTTCTACAGAAGTTGTGGCCTCCTGATGGTTTGGACAAGAACAAGGTGAGAGATTTTAAGCTTAAAGAGATCAGATATTGTCTCATTGATCATATCTTTTACTGGAAAGATCCCATGGGAGTTCTTTTGAGATGTTTAGATCCCACAGGAAGCTCAAGGGGCCATGACTGAATTTCATGACAACTTATGTGGGGGACATCATTTTTGGAGAACCACAGCCTATACGATCCTCAGAGCTGGGTATTTATTTCCTAGCCTTTTTACTGATGTTTGTGCAAAGATTAGAGCATGTGTCAAATGCCGAAAGTTTTTTGGAAAGCATCAGCTCAAATATTTTCCTTTGAATCATGTGGTGGTTTCTGGACCTTTTCAATAGTGAGGTCTCGACTTCATTGGGGAAATTCATCCAGCTTCGAGTGGTCAACATAGGTGGATTTTGACTGCCACTGATTACTTTACCAAGTGGATAGAAGCCATTCCTACAAGGAATGCCTCCCACAAGGTAATAATTAGTTTTCTTGAGGATATCATGTCAAGATTTGGTTTTCCAATCATGATTTTTACTGACAATGCTTCCTCCTTCAAATATGGACCATTGATCAAATTCTGTGAACAATATGGGATTACATTAGTCCATTCTATTCCTTACTACCCCCAAGGAAATGGTTTGGCAAAGTCCTCTAACATGAGCCTCATAAATATTATCAAGAAATTGTTAGAAGACAATATGAAAGCATGGGACTCAAAGATAAAATGTGTCTTATGGGATGATAGAGTTACAACAAATAGGTCACTTGGTGTTTCCCCTTTTCATCTTGTATATGGGGTTGAGGCTATCTTTCCTACTCATCTTTCCTTTCCCGTGAAAAAATTCCTCCAGGACTACCAAGGAGAACCTAATGATATGGTTAGGAGGATACAACAACTGGTAGAAGTACAACAAACTAGGGAGCAACTGCTTGGAAAAGCACATGACCATTAGTAGAAGATCAAGCAAGATTTTGACAAGAAGGTAAGAAAATAATATTTCTAGCTAGAAGATCTAGTGCTCAAGTGGTATGCACCCAAGAAAGACAAAGGAAAACATGGTAAATTCGAAGCCTTGTGGATTGGTTCGTTCAATGTTTTTGAGGTATTTTCAAATAACACTCATAAATTGCAGAACTTGGAGGATTCCAAAGTTTTTGGTGGCCCTGTGAATGGGAACATTCTGAAAAATTATTTTTCTTAAGCCATGATTGTCTTTCCAGTCAATGTAAATATCACTTTTTATTTTTATTTTTGTTTGAATAAGTGACCCCATAGCCCTAGGATAAGACACTAAAACTACTTGTTCTTGGCAAATCACAAGGAGCATTCCATCCCCTGTGGAGCCAATGTTATCACATGAAGTTGTCATGGGTCATATGTAGTTTTTGCAGGCCGACCAAGTCCTTTTTTTACACAGGGAAAAACCATGAGAGAAAATGCATCATTCAGAGCAATCCATTTTGATCTCGAAATACAAGCAAACAGACAAGCTCGATTTTCAACGGTGGAGATCCCATGAACAATTCAAATCAACGGTTCTCGAGCAGTCATAGTTTTAAGGTCACATAAGGGTTAATGACTAGACGAAAGCCTCGAAGTCCCAAAATCCTGAAGTAATGAGAGGCTGTCACATCAACTAGAAGAAAGTGACTTAGGGAGATTTCCATCCAAAAATCTCGAAGCCCCGAATTAAATATGAGCCATTGAAGGATGAGGACACGCGTCGATAGATCTAACACTTCGGAGGATTGCATAAGCAAGTAGAAGAAAACTTCTGAAGCTTGAACCCCTGAAGTAAATTTTGACCTTCCAAAAAAAGAGGACACATGGAGGCAGATCTCTCACTTTAGAGATATAACGCTCCAAAGGATTGTAAAATCTACGCATTGAAAAGGACCGAAGCCTAAATTCCTAGAATAATTGTGGACCGTTGATCTCAAAACAACAAGAACTGTTGATCTTGGCAGTAGTATCACCGGAAGTCCCGAGAAGTCAAAGTCCCCAAGAAACGTTAGGCTGACACGTCACTTCAAACCCTACCACCCCACGGGTATTTTTCAGCTCAACACATGGCGCTCATCCATCACTAGCTGTGAAATTATATAGAGTCAGGACACCATGTCAGATTTAGGAGATCTTCCTCTAGGAAGTATTCCTACTTAGCATACAAATATATCAAGTGCCAAATTTGGCTCCATATCTAAGCATGGTTTAAAAGGATCTTAAAGTTGGCAGACAGATAAATTTAGAAGGAGTGCTAAAGTAGGAGGGTTTTCTAGATTGCATATTTGCGTTAGATCAATGGCCACACTTCATTACGAGGACAGAACATGCTTGAACGATAAAATTATAAAGCGATCCCATAATCGAAAACATGGTATAGCAAAGGAGGTATGTGGCAGTTGGTGGTGGATTGAGGGGGCCGAAGTAGTGTGGACCCAAACTGCCCTCGACAAATTCTGTAATCACGTTCTCATATGGGGTCCAATCCAAGATCAACGTGTGTCAGCATAAGTTGGGCGTTAAGCCAAATCATCAAAGGAGCATCACAAGGAGAAGAAAAGTGTTAGCAGATCATGACTAGTCTATCACTAGAGGGAAGAGGACAATCAACTACCCCTTTAAATGGAAGCATGGAGGGTCTATTCGAGGAGAAAGAAAATTGTCAGCTCGAGGTATCGTAGAGGGAATTTTTTCCACATCCTAATCCCAAGAAGAAATTAGTTAATGAAATAAGGACTAGTGTTTGAACTATCAACTACCCCCCTTAAATGGAAGCATGGAGGGTCTGGTCGAGGAGACAAAAATTTGTCATCCTGAAGTACTACAAAGGGTAGTTTCTCCTGCACACCCATATTGACCAGAGTTTCCTTCTGATAGAAGGAACATGACAGAAAAGAGAATACACCTACTACTATATTTATTATAAATACATCAGATGAATGATTTGATAGGGTCGGATTGTTGAGCAGAGCTCCCTTTTGTAATATTTTGACTAAGTAGAGTTGTTCTCTGGTTATGTATAGGACTTGAGACATTTTCATTCATAGAAGTCAATTTCCTTTCATCATCTTGTTTCCTCTTACTATGAAATGCTCATGATTGGATGATCCATATGATATGTTGTAGTTGTGTTATAATGGATTGTTATCACTGAAATTTTGTCCGCACATGGTTACAAGAACTTAGGATCGTCAAACAGTGATGAAGTCATCCATGGACCTAAATTAATACCACAACATTCAAAGAAGGTCAAAAAACTATACAAAGTAGTAAAAAATTGAAGAGCGCTATGTAGACATTGGGCGCGCGCACATGTGCAGAATAGGAATGCAGAAATCATGCACAGGCGCACGATGCACGACTGTTAGCGCAAAAAGTCACACACCTGCTAAACGATGCATTTATGAGAGTGGTCGGCCTCCCATCCACTTATGGTTCATCTCCCAAGCCGATTTGACCCTCAAATCTGGACTGGATCCGACTGGTGGGCTGGTCAAAGACCTAGGAATGCCCTAAATGGCCTCTTTTCACACTACTAAGCAGTTAAACAATAACCCAAAGCAATGCTATAAAAATCCATGGATGCACCTCATTTTTTCAAGGAATTCAAAGTGATGTTATGCTGTCTCTATTGTTTTGAGGACTCCATCCTTGTCAAGATCATATTCGCACCATTACATTGGACAATCCACCTCACCATTGAGTGGATTTGTAAAGAGTTCTTTCATCATCATTTTCCATTTTTCTTTGTTGTAAGAAGAGCTAGCTAGTGGGGGTCCAAGAGCCCTCCCTTGGAGGAAGAAGGGACTCATAGTCCCCTTTCTTCTTGGTGCTTTGTTTTCACTAATAGATCAGCCTCAAACATTGGTGACATGGGTCTTATGGTTCTTTTTGTTTCTATGTCCCTATGCTCATGAATTTAGTTGTTATTGCATTTATTAGTTTAATTCTTAATTGTTGTCTTTTATTTTCTTTCCCTAACTCTTTTCCTTGTAGTTTTCCTTCTCAGCAGACCCAACTGAGCTTGCAAGCACCTCTATTTTGCTCACCAAGGTAACAAAAGAGGCGCAACAGATTGGCGACTCTTCTGGGGAAAGGTATCAATTTCCTACCTCATTTGGGTTTTTCTTTCTCTTATTTTAGTTTGTTTAACTTGCAGGTGCACTAACCGGCCTAAGCTGACCTGCCAACCAGGGAATTCCAAGTTGAATGAGAGAAATCCATTCGGATTTTTCATTCTCAGCCATGTACCATATATGCACAGGTTTTTAAACCCACAGACCCGCATCGTGCACCCATGCGCCTGATTCATAGTTTTGTTCTGTGCATGCGTGCCTATTGATTTGTCTCTTTTCATATGCATGCGCTCTGTGTGCCTTTGTCTCCACTGAGACCCGCGCATCTGTGCAAAAAATCACATTGTAAAGTTGTTGAGATGTGGGGAAGGCCATTTTCCTTCTTAAAAATGATGTCAATCCTGTTTTAAAGCTGCACCACACTTAGTCCCCTCATCATATAAAGGGGTTAGTCAAAAAACACATAGGCACTTAGGAGGATAAAATAAATTTCCCTTCTTTTCTTTTTTCCACATGGATGGCTTGTTTTGACTCATAAGATAAGTTGGAAATCATTTTTAATAACATTTAACTTGCATTGGGACTAGAAGTTGAGTAACAATCACTTAGTATGCTCTTCTCTTGCGCCTCCAAGCGATCTTGAGAATCAGAAAAATATTGTGAAAGGATTTCATCTCCCTTAAACAACATTAAAACCTTTAGGAGAGGACAAAAACCCTTCTTGGGACTCCTCTTAGTTTTCTTTTTCAAACACATCTTAATATTGTAATGGGCCCATACATGCCCACATGCCACAAAGATAGGATAGTGTTTGAATTTTTTCTTTCTTAGATCAAAACACTAGGGAAGTTTAAAGGTTTTATAATGGGCCCATACATGCCCACATGATCAATCTAGGATAGTTTCAAAGCTTTTCTTAGATTAGTTTCAAAGCTTTTCTTAGATTACATTACAATAGGGAGTTAAAGAGATAGTAACGGACCCACATGTTCACATGCTAGCTTCCTAGGGACTTTTGAATTACGCAAGGTTGTACCAAAGACACTTAGTTAATTAGGTTATCAAACTCTTGTAAGGACCAAGCGAAGTCCACATGCAACAAGGTGACATCTAATTCACTAAAAATTGGCACACTTTCACTCACACACAAAAGTCACTTATCACTCACATAGCTTCTTCTTGAAACATGGAGGTCAAAGTAAGTTTCCTCCAAAGGGATTCCGAAAACACGCCACCCTTTTCTTGACAAAACTATCCACTCCCATTTTTAAATCAATGAGGTTGGTTTGCACCCCCAACCTCCCAAAACAACTACATCTAAAAACTTTCTAAAAACTCACTACATTTTCCTCCACAGGAGGTGCCAAAAGAAATTTTTTAGTCTAGGTAGGATTTCGGGGATAGGAATCCAAATAACTCCCCATTATTTGGTTCTCACATTTTCAAAAACATAGAAGTTGTCAAATAGAGAACTGAAAATCCTCCAAGTCAAGTGTTCCTAATACCATAAGGCAGGGAGATACCCGTGAAGGGTTGAAGGCCGAGGTCCGGTTGTTCTGTGCATCCCCCCTTGAGTCACCCACCTCTTGGACGAGATCCATCCCGTGACCCATTTCTTAGGCTGAAAATCTAAATGTCGCACTTTGACCGAGGTACCTAGTGACCAACTTTAGGACATCTACCCAGGTGGAAATTGTGGGCTGCAATTGCACCTTGATTGGATTTTGTGTGGCTATTGGGAAATATCTCCATCTCTTTCGGGATATGCCCCCTTTACCCCTCATTATAACTAATTATTTCATTCTTCACTAGTTTCTCTTCCAGTGACTTCAGACCCCACTGTTGAGTACTATTGGAAGGTCCAGTGCTATTTGAGAGGAAGGATGTTAAGTCTTCTAGGACACGAGCATTTGCTTTCTTTTGATTCTCCACGTGGATAAAACCCACTTACCCATATATATGCTTCTTTTTCAAAAAACATTTTATGTATGATGCACATTTGATTACAGTTTGATTTGGATATATATATTGTGTAAACATTCAACGCAAAGGATCTTGTTTCTATATTACTCTCACCACTTCTTGCACACATTCACGCAGCTAGTTTGACATCATAGGGGAACCACATAACCCTCGTCGTTCATGACGCTTGCTAAACCTCCCTCCTATCTTAGGGGGAGTGTCTGGTCGTGCCCACTCATCGACACCTCCTTCACACACTCCTCTGAGTGCCACTGTTTTAGGATTATCTTTGCTTGGTTCTACATTACTTGGGTCCTCTTCCCAAGGTCATCCGCTCACTCGCTCTCCTCCACATGGAAGCGGGGGACCCAATTCCTCTCAAGGAGGAAGCACCAACCCCCCTAGCCCCCCTCAAGAGTCAAGTTCACAACACACTATGGCCGGAGCTAATCCTCCCCCCCCCCACTGCATATGCCATATTTGGCCTCTCTCAACATACTGGATCTCAGCAAACTCACCAATGATCCTATATTGCATGATCCCACTGAGTTTTTCTTTTCCTGGCTACTTGAATTCCTGATGCTTATAGAAGAACTATGCACCTTCCTCATTAAGTATTCCTTCTATTCACCTTTATCCTTAAACCACTGACTGAATTTAATCAAAAACTCATTTTCTTATGCATGCTAGCCCAATTTTCTATGTTAAAACATTATGATGCCGAGTTTTGTCCATTTGACCTTTCATCATTAATTCACATTAACAAACCTTTTTGATGGGTACTAGGCTTATCCTATTTAAATCTGAGGGTGAATCTTAGTGCCAACAGTTCCTTTCCAGTCCAGAAAGTGGTTCAATATTTATGACGGACATTCATTTTCCAGTTCAGAAAATGGTCCAGATCAGACAATCATTTTCATAATGAAAATGGTTTGATATATTGATTATGTACCATAGATAGTGATTTCCTTTATGGCTGGTGTGGAGGAATGGTCTAGGAAAATAATTCTTCTTGGCATTCACTCTGAGTAGTGGTCAAGTAGAATTGTCTGCCTCACCAGGCAGTCATTCTTTTGAAGTTCACAGTTGTGAGCAAATTCAAAGAATGGTATGTTTTGGAGGTTGGTGCAGGACAATCATTTCCATTATGAAATGGCCCAGATAATCATTCCCTAGGGCATACTCATTATTTCCAAGTTTCATTTTTATTAGTGCCAGAAGAATGTTCCAGTTAGGTGAATGACCTAGGTTCAACAATCAGGGACATGCATTCCCTAGGGCAGACTCATTCTCTCCAGGTTGCACTATGATCAGTGTCGGAGGAATGGCCCAATTAGGTGAGTGGTCCAGGCTCTAAAATCAGGGACAATTATTATTCCATGCTTGGGAAGAATATTCCAGTAGCCCATGGCTGATGTTTTTAATTTCCAAGGGAAGATTCTCTTCCAGATCTCACACATGTGAGCGGAAGAATGGCCCATATGACTCAGTTTGTATCATGATATTGCTTATGCGGGTTGATATCATATGATATTATTGTTGTGGAGACTGTATGTCTCTAGACAATAGTTGTATGCTACTGTGGTGGATGTGATCCACTGATAGTGACTATGTGTCATTGGTTAGTAGCTGTGTGCTACTAGGAGTGGTTGTGTACCACTGGGTAGTAGTTGTGTACTACTATGGATAGACACATTTGTGTTTTATTGGATGCCATTGTTCTAACTTCCATGGATAGTACCACTAATGTTGGATGTGATTGCTAGCTATATGGATAGTCAGTGTGTTGATGCAAAGACATTCTCCAGGTGGAGGATGGTCCAGGTTGAAATATTACTAGTGAACAAACATTCTCCCTCTAGAAAATGGTCCAGGACAAACATTCTTCTAGGACATATGTGCAGATTAGAAGAATATTCCTCGTAGCCCATGGCATGGTTTCCAACATGTTTTTGAACAATTATTCTTCTAGGAAATATGTATGTATTAGAAGAATGGTTCTTGCATCACTTTGTGGACTGAGTGACTTATTCAACATCATGCCTGATTACTCAGATGGAGTATGGCTTCGAGAGATGATGTGGTTGGTTCTATCAGATGATGTTGATAGTGATGATGTTGCTCGTGAGTTTCTCTACATGATCATGATGAGATATCATGTGTGGCTATGATGATGTTATCGGTTGAATGGTCTATTTTTTCTCAAGACCATTGCGTTTAATACCTCTGATCTAAATTTTATGAGTAGAACAAAAATGAATAAAGATTATTATTATTCTTAACACAGAGACACAAGAATAACATAGATACAATAACAGAGAAATGAATAAATATTATTATTATTCTTAACAAAGAGACACAAGAATAACATAGATACAATAAAACTAGTTTCTATTCAAAAAGAAAATGTGCTGAAACTATAAAATGCAGTGTAAAACAAGCTTGCTAGAATGGTGGCGGCTTATCTTTGAGAAGAGATGTGACGATTGCGCTCATTCGCAAGAAGATGGTTAAAATGAGGCTCTCCAAGCCTATTTTACAATAAAAATTAATGAAAAATCCCCAGACATCCAAAAACCTAACACTAGGAGATGAAGCGCCAAAATTCACGTGGGCCCCGTTGGGGTAAGCTAGTACATCAACTTCTCGAGGTCATAACTTTTGCATACGATATCCGTTTTAGGCGCATGATAGTCCGTTGGAAAGGTCTATTTGAGGAATACACATGTTGTAAAAATATAACTACGTCTATAATATAACCAGGCAAGCCCTAAAAATGATGTTTAGGGCCTCAAAACGGCCCCGGAAGTCAGGGACCCGAAAACTAGGAAAAAACTGCCAAATTGAAAAACTGCCAAAATGAACTAGTTGGAATAGGTCAGAGACCACTGAAATCCATCTAGATCAACCTCCCGATATAGGAGGGAGTTTTGAGATTATGGTATTTGTGGGAGGTATTAAACTCTACGTGTAACCTTTGACGAGACTAGAATATTTCGGGAAGCAAGATAAACCCTAAACAGATGTGTAGAAACCCTAGAAGACATGTTGGCTCAATAAAAGAATTAATACTTAAGTGTTAACCTATAAAATAAGAAGTCATCCTGGACAGGTGACAAAGAGCACTACAAATAAGAGGGAACCAGAGCTCATTTGTCACTCTCATTCTCACAACTACATAAGACTAGTGGTGCACAGGTTTGGAGAGGGAGTGCAGCTGCAACTGCTGCAACTGAGATTTTGGATTTTGGTTGGACTTTCTCTTGGTTATGGTTTGGGATTTGTTATTGGTCTTTGGTTATTCTTGCTTCATGTGATACCCTTGGAGAAATGTGCACTACCTTGGTTGGCTATTGTTCTTCTTCTGAAATTATTCTATCCATCAAGGTTAAGGTGCCTAGGGGTGGCCTTTGTGCCTATGGTTGGGTGACAATATTGCTATATTGTCTATGGAAAAATGAGCACATCTCTTTATTTCTAACACTAATTACATTTTTATAAATAAAATTATATCGCATATCATTTGTGTGAAGTAGAGAGAGTCATGGGACCTTGCATAGTTCGTGCATAGTATAGTTTTTAGTTGTCACATCGCCGTCTAATGATCATGCAAAGTCATTGCCTAGTAATCCAAGTCCAACTCATGCCATCCAAGTGTCACCCAGGGGTAGGTCCACTTCACAACCACATGTACACATCTGATAATCCCACTTCATTGCCACATGTCCCAATATTTGAAAGAAGGGGGGTGAGGAATAAAAGTTAGAAAAATATATGAGATAGGAAAACAATTTCATGAAATAATATATCGGGAAAATAAACTAAATTATGTATGGAGAAATAGAAAAATGCACTTGTGTAGATAAATAAGAGAGTGTAACACTTAGTAATTATTAGTAAAAATAGTTTGAAGAATAATATAAGTGTTTATATAGTTGTGAAGAGGTCGGAGTATGTGAAGGTAAGTGTTCAGGTATGTAGGAGGGAATCTCCACATAGTAAAACCTAGTAAATATTGAAAAATAAACTAAGTGTTGAAACACCTTGAAACACCTTAGTTCATGTGCGGAGGGAGGTTTGGTTGTGTAGGAGTAAGGAGTGTGCGAAGGTGGGAGTGTGAGGGGGTAAGGATATGAAAGGTTCCCTGCACAAGAGAGGATAGAAAAATGACTAAGTATAAATATTTGAGTATGGAGGGTTAAGAGAGTTATGGAAGATGGAAAAAACAATTAGGTATGGAGAGTAAGGAAAGCAAGGAAAATGGATAAATATGGGGTATGGAGAGTAAGGAAAATGACTAAGTATGGGATAATATTATAGAGAGGAGTGAGTTCATTTAACATAAGTGACAATGACTAAGTGTTGAGGGTAATGCAGAATGTGAGAGAAAATTGGCATATCTTGGGCATATGACCTATGTTTTAGATTTTGTAAAATGCTAAACGAAGTTGAGACACATGGATATTCAGTGAGAATATGGACACATAAATTTTCTTTCTTTCAATAACTTTTTCAATCCCTGTTGTTGACCAACCTTGTGCCCTGAAGATTCTATGGTTTACCCTGGGTACCATCCTCAAAATGAGGGGAAGTACTCGGGGGTTTTCCCTGAGATTTGTAACCTAGCATATATATATATATATATATATATATATATATAATCTACTTGAGAAGTGAGTGCTGAGAATATTACCTAAGAATTGCATAATTAACTTACTTACAATGTTGTGAATGTTGAACCATTGAGCTCCAATATTTGATCTAGCATGTTGCAATCAACTACTTATGTCAATTTCCAAGCCTTTCCATCAAACTTCAAAAGTAAAAGATGTCACTCTTCTTTCTTTACTTTCATTATATAGAATTCTTCTTTCCTGGGAAAATTTTAGGGGCTAAATTTTGCCCATGGGCTAATTTTCCATGGTTTTTCCCAAAAAGAGATTTGCCATTCTAAAAATTATCCACCCAAATTCTATAGGAAAAAATTATTTTACCTTTAAAATTGTCAAAATTTTATAAAAACTATATAAAATCCTTAGAAATTTGAATATTTTAACAAAATATCGCCAAACATTTATAGTTGACATATAAAGGACTAGTAAGATTCACCAAGGTTTCTACATTTCAAAATAAATTTCCATCCTTAAAATTATGCCTACTTCTTCTCCCATCCATGCAAAAAGTTTCGTGCATAGATTCAACTTGTCATTATGCAATTAATCGTGCAACTTTTAACCTTTTCTTAATTTATATTTTTTTATCCCTTTTTAATAATTTCTCTTCTTCTTCTTCTTCTTTATAATTTCTTAGTTATTTTATTATCTTTTTATTATTATTATTCTTTTTACTTTAATTTATTAATATCTATTTATTATTTTAAGACTATTTATTTATCATTTATTACTTAAATTGAAAGTATGGTGCATTGCACATTGGTTACAACACTAGGGACTGTATGGGCTCAAGAAAAATGAGTAACAATGTTTTTGGTACTATGTTAAAGTAACAAACCTGTAATCTTTAATACGAAGAGACTAGTTATTTTCTCGATGCTCAAAATTGTATGAAGTTGTTGATTGGAGAATATTTATGACCATTATGAAAGTGTTTAAATGTTCATGTAATTGATTACATTTTATCATACATTGATACTACCATCAAGACTTAATGATGCCCACCCTATAGAAACTCTAACATGTTTAAATGTTGTGAATGATTGATTATTGAGTTTGGTGGCCTATTTTCGGATGGATTGAACACTAAGAAGGATAAGAAGCCTATTAATTGATAATATTTATATGTATTCATTGTATTTTGTGTTTAATGAATGGGTTTAAAGGTATTTTTTGTGTCCTTAGGATGGTCAACCTTAAAAGTTACGATACTTTTCACCCATGGTGTTGTAGATCACTACTAAAATGAAATTGACTTATGGATATTATGAAAGAGTTTAATTGATGTTAAAATAGTCATCTTGGGTAGTATATTGTATTGCTATTGAGACTCAACGGTAACATCCTTAAGGTTCATGTATGGATATGAATGAGTAATTTTTGTATGTTTATAACTATGTAGAGTGAAGTTGTTATTCATGAAGAGAAATGTATATGTATATTAACCTAAATGCACGTCTATTGATATGAATGCATGAATCGATTTGACTTTGGAACAAGAAATTGTAATTGCAATGTTTTGGGTAATGTCATTCTTACCTAGTTGTCTTCATGTGAAAGGTTATGTTATGTTGTACTTTGAATGCTAGATTTGAGTGGGATGTATGCCACTCTTCATAATGGTCTAGTATGAAATGCTCATATATAAGTGTGTAATAATATTGTGTATGATATGATATACATTATCTTTTCTTTGGTTTTTGGTTTCCATATGAAAGAAATAAACATACTTTAATTATGCCTTTGAAACTTGTCATGTGAATGATGAATGCTTGTGAACCTTCATATAACAAGCTAATCTTAACTCTGAGTTGAAGTTGTATGAATTATTGTTAAATCATTGAAAAGATAATGTAGATAGGCTAGTAAATCCATTGGATGTGAAAGAGTAATTGGACAGATTGGTAAAGACCCGAGTTAGGAAATATTTGAATGAACAAGTATTCATTCTATTTAAAAGGACATGACATGACTTAAAATTTTTATTTTCCTAAAATGCTGTAAATTTTGTAATTAAAAAGTATTGCTATGAAACATGAGATTTGTGACTTTTTTGAGTGGCATAGTTATATGGAAAGGAAATTATGACTATAGGTAATGGAAGTAATCCCACGAGAAGAGAAGAACAATTGTCATCCAGTTAAATGCTACGTGTTATAATAATGTTTGATTAGATTTGAGTCTTCTTGTTATGTGAGAGTTGAATTTAAATTTGATTGTTTCTAATTCATTTGATTCTGCTTGAAGACAAAGATTTCAATAAATCTGATTTGCATGTGATTAATATGTTGAATACACTTCATTCTAATTGAATTTTGTGATCTATATTTGTTGTTTTAGTACGTTGATTGCAATAAGTAAGGTGTCCAAGTAATAAAGGCTACAAATCATGATAATATGCACATTGAAAAAGGGGTCATAAAATCCCTTATTGTATTATGTTTGAAGCTAGACTACTTAGGAGGTAAGACCAACTACTAAGAATTAGAGTGGAGCTCGGCTAAACATTATCCAATGGAATGCAAAAATAATTAGAAAGTTGAATAAGGTTTAAAGGTAGATTTAGGTTGTCCCCGAGGTGTAGGACAGTCGGTGATGGAGTGTGTTGTTAAGCCACTCCATGATGTTAAAGTCACCGGTTCGAAACCTGCGGGGACAAAAAATCCAACCATGTTAAGGGTTGGTGTGGCTCAGGCCGGGTGCGATCCCCGGGTGATTTTGATGGCTTAGATGCCCCTGAGTCACGGTTTCTCAAGCCACAGGTTAATCGCGTAGCCAACAGGTCTCGCACAAATTAACAAACAAACAAAAAAGGTAGATTTAGGTGACAAAATGCCAAGTTGGGCTTGGTTGGAATTGCTCAAGGAAAATGGAGTAGGAAAAATCATAAAGGGATAGAAACTAAAGACAAATATGGAAGGGGGGGGATTTCTCACTGTAACACTATTTTGTTTGTAGAGTAGAGTATATTCTTTTAAAGTAGAAAGTATAGCTTATAAAAATTAATTAAGTATAGATACTTGAATGTGAATATCAATGCTAATGATGTATTATGTGATTGGTAGAAAGGCCATGGAGAAGATTATTTATATTGCGAATTACAGAATATGAAAAAGAATTGGAAGGGATAATTTCTTGACTCTTCTCTTATTGTTCTAATATATTTCTCTAGATTGAGAAAGGTGTTATGTGTGAATAGTTAAGGCATGAGAATGTTTATAAATACAAGAGAGTAAAATAGTTGGAATATATTTGCACTGCACTAATAGATACATTGAGAGATAATACATGGTAGAGTGTATGGATATGTTGGAGCATATATAACATTTTTGAGTGATTAAGACTTGTTGTGAAAAATGTAATGAGTATGGCATGATAACTAATGTGATTGTTGTATGGATAGGAATAGTTGAATATGTTGATGATGTAGTTGTCTATAATAGACAACCTAGTGAAAATGATAAGGACAATAGGATGCTTATCAAGAGGTTTATGAAAGGATCATGTGATTTCCCATGAGGCATCAACTGATTAGGTAACATCAGGAATGTTGATAGCAACTGTGTAGGTATGAAAAATAGTCATGCCAATATAACATGCAACCTAAAAGGAATTGGGTAAGAATTCCTTCAGTCATACTAAATATCTCCACTGATATGTTTGTGATCATGATGTTTGAATGCATGAATGTCATCGATACCTAAGTGGAGTATGAAAAATTAAAGAATCTTATGGTATGTAAAGATTTTTAGAATCTTCATGATGCATTCATGAGTTAGTATGTCATGATTGAGTTGGTTAACACTGAGAACTAGAGTGAATGCGTGGATGCTCGGTGTGGTGCGAGAAGTCCCTTTGTTTGTTTGATTATTTGTTTTATTTTTCCTTGCCCAGGAGAGATTTTGTTAGAATATAAGTGGATGTTCTCATTTTACCATTGACAATACCCTTGTCACCCAACCATAGGCCGAAGCCACCCTCTGAGCACCTTAACCTTGACAGAGAATCATTCCAAAAGAAAAACCTAGGCTAGATAGCCATACAAAGGGTAGCACACATTTCCTCAAGGATAATGCATCAACAAGAGCTGATCAGATAGTCCAAACCCTAGCCAAGAGATAGTCCAAGCCAAAATGTAACTGCTAGCTACAGTAGCTGCATCAACATCTCTCCTCCAAACCTGCGCACAAGACTACAACTGCATTGCGCAGAATTGGCTCTCTACAACTACTGAGATGTGTCAAATGAGAGCCTGGCGCCCTGTATTTATAGTGGTTCTGGAAGAATTACTGGGGACGACTTCTCCTTCTGGGTACCTGTCTTTTTAGTATATATTAATTCTTCTAGCCGACTTCTTCTCTTGAAGGCTAATAACCTAATACATATTATCTTCTTGAGTCAACAAGTATTCTAGGGTTATTATCTAACTCATTAGGGTTTCTCTTGCTTCCTAGAGTCTTCTATTCTCGTCAGTTTTACACGTGGAGGTAAATACCTCCCGCAACTACCATAATATCAACACTCCCTCCTAGCTAGGGAGGTATTATAGGTAATGGTCTTGAGCACAAAACATACCATTCACCCGGTAGCATCAACATAGTTATATGGAATAGATCATGACTAGATCATGAGAACCATCATCATCTCTCGAAACCATACTCTATCTGAGTAATTAGACATGATGCTCACTCCACAGAGTGATGCAAGAGCCATTCTTCTAATATAGAAGAGTAAATTCTCTGAACCATTTTCCATCTGGAAAATCTTTGTTCATCATTCATCTGGCTGATGATTATCTCCAATAAACTACTGATATTCTTCAAAGAAATCAGAACAAAAATAGAGCACAACTGTGTCTAT
>JASDQU010011382.1:177051-199796 GCA_032191745.1 Picea mariana | reverse complement strand
ATCTTGATCATTGAATTCCTTAGCGTGAACTACACCCATTTGTGATGGTATTATAAGATCCACATGACTGTCTGCATAAACTACCACATCGTCCTACCATGTGTCAACTGTACCATGACCACATCATATTCCAAGTGGAATTTTCACATTATCATTTGTACTATAGCCTAGAATGCCACGTCACTCCTTGAGTTTCATGTTCGTCAATCATCAGGGGTTTTGTAGTGTTGGTTTGTCATGTTATATATTTCTTATGTCAATCAACCGACAACCAATGGACATGTTGTCCATAGGTTGGATAAACCAAATATTTCATCTAGCACACTCACTCACCTTACCCGAAGACCAATAAGTGTTCTACCTCGAATGCTACTGGCCATCTGATCAAATGCAAAAACACATATGAGCCATCGATTTTGTAATCTAATGACTATTTTATCCTCATGCTCATGAGATTATTAACACATCATTTCACTCATCAACCAATACAAATTTTCCATGTGTTAATCCAGTGCCACATCGGTTTTCACATAACATTTCATGTTGACTTTCATCATTCATTGTCTCATCTACCACCCCATATTTAGTACTATATTTATACCATGTTAAATTCCATTTCATAGGCCACATCACATGACATGTCATCCGCCATGACATCCTTCATGTCATTGCTATATTGAGTTCTCTTATTATTATCGTTGGTCATAGGTCTTGGCGAATGTTTAATGAGTAGGAACTCCTCTTCGCAAACACTGATGAACCCATCGAGTGTTAACTAGATCGATTATCCTTTCAAAGTTCCCATAAAAATGTTTCTCCTTGATCATTAATGAACTCATCGACATCAGTCATGATCTACCCAACATACAAAATAATATGGAAACTACCCGACGCCGACAACATTTTTCCTGGAAAACAAATTTCAATTGTATGATCACAAGAGAAAATAAATCCAAACCGTTGAAATCCTAACTCATGCCTTACCCATTCCTTGTAGTTTTATTGAGTTCCATGTCATGTGACATATCAACAAATCATAAACAAATTTAACATTCACACATCACTTGTTTTCATTTTCCTTTCCACGTCATAGATCCATTGATCAAGACACATATGATTTCCATGTCATCACATGACATCATGGTTAAGCACAAAAAAAGAAACAAGTTTGAAAAGCATCGATGAATTTTTTTCCACAGTGCAATATTAGTTTTCCAATCACAAGAAATAATATGTCTTGACCATTGGTCCTCCCTCATAAATTGTGCTAAGAAATGGCATGTTTTTCCCAAGCACAAAAAACATCCTAAAAGTCGTCAATGAGAGAAGAACCCAATTTATTAGTTTTGTGATAATGTTTTATCCCAAACTCCATTTGTGTCATTCCTTATACCATTGGGAATTTATCACAAATATATACAACTTTATAGTTATGTGTTTTCCATGATTCTACATTGTTTGTTTATGGTTTTTAAAATAAATCTACAACATGTAAAATTCTTACAAATTTTTCATGATAACTTTTGATTATGATCCCTATTTTGAGAATTCATTATATCATTGGAAAGGTATCTTCAATAGATACAACTTTTATTTTATAATGTTTTACTTATTTGGCATGGTTTGTTTCAGGCTTTCGAAATAAAGGAAATCAGGCTAATAGAAATGACTTGCATATGACATTTTAAGATCAACTAATTGTTTTAGTCCCCGAGGTGTAGGACAGTCGGTGATGGAGTGTGTTGTTAAGCCACTCCATGATGTTAAAGTCACCGGTTCGAAACCTGCGGGGACAAAAAATCCAACCATGTTAAGGGTTGGTGTGGCTCAGGCCGGGTGCGATCCTCGGGTGATTTTGATGGCTTAGATGCCCCTGAGTCGCGGTTTCTCAAGCCACAGGTTAATCGCGTACCCAACAGGTTCCGTACAAATTAACAAAAAAAAAAAAAGATCAACTAATTGTTTTATCTAATAATTTTTTTATTAAAATATATTTTATTCCTAATATACATATTTTATGATCGAGGTACATCCAAGGGGAATCATATAGCATGTTGAGAAGAATGTCAATGGTGTATGTTCCAAACTGGTAGATTTTGAATAGCTGACAAACACAAACACGAGAATAGAGTTGGAAGAATTATTGATTGGGTGCATGAACATTCTAATTTTAGAAATGCATGATCATTGAATATTGAAGAAAAACTCACTTGGAGTTCATTGTTCCTAAATAAATAAAATAAATTAAATTAAAGATGCATGCATGAGGTTGATAAAGAAAGAATAATGTGCTGAATTATTTAATCAAAGAAATATTTACAAGGTTGAGCATGCATGAATTAAAGTCAACAGCTAGTTGGAGATTTTTCTAAATGCATGGATGATTTATCAAGACATTTGTTCACTGAAGATGTGAATTACATGCGAAGATTGCATGGTTTTTATTCAAGTCAATTTTAATTTTTTTTCAAAACTAAATTAGTTTTTATCTTATAAATAAAGAGATCGACCTCTTAGTAAAGGGTCTTTAATATCTGGAACTATTTTCAAGATATTTTCAATAATTGGAGGTATTTCAAGAGGATTATAACTGGAGGACTATTTCAAGGCTCAATTCAAAAATTCTTTGGAGTCAAGACATTTTGGATTATTGAATTTTTGTGTATTATTTCATTTTTTGTAAATTGCTCTACCCTTTGAATTATGTCATAGGAATCTATTAAAGATTTCAATTATTCTAAGGTATCTTGTGTGATTGTATAAATCATTAGGTGTTATCTTCAGTATTTTTTTATTAATTAGTTTCATAATTTCTTTTTTGTAATCTTGGTTTTGTTATTTAATACATTATTTATTGTAGAATTATTTATATAATCATTGATGGAGTAGATGGTAAATTGTTGTGTGTTTTCTTGGGATTATATTGTTATGTTATATCTTTGTATAAAATGATTTCTTAGAAGAAAAAATTACAACTCGAAGGTTATTTTTATCCATTGTTTCCAAGATTTATATTCTGGGAACAAAGGTTTTATCTTTTTGCACTCCATGTTTTCTGAAGATGATCATGTAGTAATGTTTCTCATTAGAATTATTTCTCAGAGATCTCAAAGTTGTTGGTTACTTTCCTTCACTGTTGCTATAGGTTATCTTTAAAACAGGTTTCCTCGAGCCGTTCCATTTATTTATTTTCTGCAGTAGATAGACACTAAACATAAAATAAGAAAATAAGAAAAGAGAGAAACCAACCAATTGTTAAATCCCATTGAACAGTTTTCAAACGATTAGCCTAGAGGATTATTCCATACCAAACATTGAAGAGTTTGATTGGCCTCTTCCTTGGGTGTAATCCGTACTATTGAGCATTGGGGATTTAGACTCCTCAATAGAATTGGCACTGAAAGGAGGGCCTAGATGACAAGTCGGCCCATGTGGAGATATTATTCTAAAATTTATTAGAAACCCATGGCTCCTATACATATTCCTGCATGGGATCATGCTTTTAGACTCTCAAGACAATTGCATGGTATCTCAAAAAAGACAGTATATCTCTTGTATGTTAGGTATATGTTAAATAATTTGCATGTTTAGAAATATTTTCTTATAACATTGCATCGAGTGCACAGGGGGTTAAGAGGGGGGAAGGATCCCCCCTTGCATAAGGGTTGGCGGGTACTGCCCCCACTGCAAAAAAAATTGGTATTTTTTTGCATCCATTTTTGGGAGTTTTTCGACACATGGTTTTCACCGATGGTTTTTCCATTTTTGGTAAAGCAATTAGGGTTGTTGACTAATGTGGGTTATTGGATCAGCGTTTTGGATGCTACAGGATCCTGTATGTATATTGTATTGTAAACAATGTATGAGATGATGAATATAGAATATGTTGGTTTTCCAAGTTTAGGTTTCCAGGGGAAAAATCTTTGTGTAATGAGTGTATTTGCCATTGTATATTTTCCATTCTTTTATTGAAATCCATTTGCAGTAAATAATTCTACAAGGTTAAAATCTACATTTGATATCAAAGAAATTATTACTTTCATGGGGACACCTTTGCGGTCATGGATTTGAATCGGGACTGTAATAATCCTTGTTACGGTGGGATATATGTGGTATTGATTCTTTAGGTGAAAATAAATGGTGAGCAGTTCTAAAATAGAGATCGCGAAATTTAATGGGTAAAGTTTTGATTTGTGAAAGCTCAAGATGGAATATAGAAACATATCAGTGGATCGTGGTGGATCTAGGTATTGCACCTATAGGAACATCAACAGATGATGGGAAAAAGTTGGATCAGAAGGCAAAGAGAACAATTCAATTATGTTTCTCAGGTTTAGTATTACTGAATGTGTTAGGGGAAGATACAACCAAGGAGTTATGGGATAAGTTCGGGAATTTGTATCGTTCTAAGTGTCGGGTAAACAATTTTTTTCCGCGCAATAATTTTTATAACCTAAGGGTGAGAGATGGAAACTCGGTGACAGATCATATGAACATCTTCAATACTATGGTAAGCTAGTTATTATCTGTTGAGATTCAAATTTTAGATGAAGATAAGTGTATCATTTTACTGTGATCTTTAATAGACTCATGGGATAGTCTGGTTGTGTCCATAGGTAGTAATACAACTACCTTGACTTTTGATGATGTGGTCTCATCCTTGTTGTCAAAGGATATGACACGTAAGAACATGGAAGGACAGAGAAAAGATGTATTATTTGTAGGAGGATGCTCCTAGGAAAGAAATAGATCTAATTCCTAAAGTGGGAGGTGTAAATCTAAGGATAGATCTAAATCTCCTAGAAATTTCGTAAAGATATGTTTGATATTTAGAAAAGAAGAGAACTTCAATTAGCAATGTTGATCCAAAAGTGTTGACAGAGTGAAGGGATATGAAGGTGCTCCCTCTACAGAATAAAATACCTCCAAGGAAGACGAAGGGGATGTGTACTTGGATTCTTCAAGAACACATTCATATCATGAGGCATGGTTGGTTGAATCAAGTGCATGCTTTCATATGAGTCCCCACGGGGAGTGGTTTTGTGAATATGAAAGGTATGATGGAGGTAATGTTTTCCTAGGTGATGAATCGACAACAAAAATGATAGGAAGAGGAAAATTCATGTTGAGGATCATAGATGGAAGTATTAGAAAACTTCATGGTGTTCTACACATCCCAAGATTGGCTAGAAATTTGATTTGTGTAAGAAAAATGGATGATGTAGGGGTAAAAACAATATTTGAAAAATAAACTTGTAGGATGGTTCAAGGAAAAATGTTGTTGATGAAGGCAGTTAAGATTGGACCTCTTTATAATATTCAAGGAAGAATTACTAGTGATGGGTGTAATAGTTTGATTGTTCCTGACATTGGAGCTGAAGAAGAAAAAACTCCTACAGTCTTTGGAGAAAATATTATGGTGTGGAATCAAAGACTAGGGAATATCAGAGAGAAGGGTCTTCACTACTACACAATAAAGGTATGGTTGAAGGTATGTCTAACTTCTCTCTTGATTTTGATTTCTATGAACAATGTGTATATGGGAAAGAGAATCGGGTAAGATTCCCCTCTAGTGTAATGAGGAAAGAAGGAATTTTGCAGCTAGTTCACAGTGATGTGTTGGGACCTGTGTCGGTTCCATCATTGGGAAAGTATGTGTACCATGTCTCATTTATAAATGAATTCTCAAGAAATACTTGGATATACTTCCTCAGAAATACATATGAAGTATTTAATAGGTTTAAAGAGTTTAGGGATCTTGTTGAGAATAAAACAAAGAAAATATTTAAGGTGTTGAGGATGGATGATGGTGGAGAGTTCTACGGGAATGAATTTGAAGAATTTTGTAAAAAATGTGGTATATCAATGAAGAAGACTACTCATTATACACCTCATCAAAACGAATTTTCAGAAAGGATGAAGAAGACATTGATGAAAAAACAAAGGTGCATGCTCAATGGTGTCAGTTTAGGGAAACAATTCTTAGCAGAGGCAGTGGGTAGTACATGTTACCTAGTCAATCGATCACCCTCATCATCACTAGATGAAAAGACTCCACACAAGGTATGTACTAGTAAGAAACCCTCTCTCACACATCTCAAGGTATTTGGATGTGAGGCCTATGTCCACGTTCCAAAGGAAAACAAGAGTAAGCTAGATAAGAAGGTTGAAAAGTGTATCTTTATTCGGTTTAAATATGGTCTCAAATGTTATAATATTTGGAACTCGGAAACTAAGAATATTATTTATAGATGAGATGTGGTATTTATATAAATGAAAGATGTTTTCAAACAGGATATCCTACCAAGTAAGGAAGAACCAGAGAAAATAGATCTTGAGTCAAAGGATAATGAATCAGACTCTACAGAAGAACATGAATCAGTAGAAGAAGATCATCATACTCTAGTATTAATGAGATCAATTCAGGAAAAAAGGCTAACAGAATGGTATAATCCACCTGATTTTTGTTCAAGTTTTTCTTTGTCTATTACTGATGATGATCCTAGAATTGCTAGGGACGTAGTGGATTTTGAGGATGGAAAACTATGGAAAAAGGCCATGGTTGAAGGAATAGCATCCTTGGATAATAATGAGGCTATGGATCTAGTGGAGTTTCTGACTGGAACAAATCCCATTGGAAACAAATAGGTATTTAAAAATAAGTTAAATGCAAAAGGAAAAGTACAGAAATACAAAGCTCAATTAGTAGCAAATGGTTATTCCCAGGTTGAGGGAATTGATTTTGGTAAGATTTTTTCTCATGTTTCCAAGTTGACCTCTATTATATTTATGTTATATATTGGTGATGCATTTGATTTTGATGTAGAAAAAATGGATGTGAAGACAACATTCCTACATGGAGATTTGGAAGAAGAAGTCTACATGAAGCAGCTAGAAGGATTTTCTATGAAAGGAAAGGAGTTGGTCTGCAAGATGAAAAATTCCTTGTATGGTTTAAAACAATCACCAAGGATGTGGTATCAAAAATTGCATACTTATATGTTGGGACTTGTCTTCACAAGAAGAAAAGATGACCATTGTGTATATTTCAAATTAATTGGTGATCATTTGATTTATTTGTTCTTGTATGTGGATGACATGTTGCTGATAGGAAACAACAAGGAGATTATCCAAGATGTGAAAACTCAGTTTTCCTCTAAATTTGACATGAACAATATTGGTGCTGTAAATTTCATTTTAGGAATGGAAATTAAAAGAGATCTGTAACAACCCTAGCTAAATAGTTTATTAAGGTTTATCAAGTACGATTAATTAAATAATTAACTGTCCTAATGTATTTTAGTTAAACAATGATTATTTATTAATAAAATTATTTATTTATTTATTTATTTATTAATTTCTTATATCTGTTGATAAATTAATTAATTAACTCATTGAAGGTTTGGGTAACGAATTAAAATCTTAACAAATTTTATTTGTTTATTAGAAAACTTAACATATGAAGGATAAGGCATTGAATGGATGGATAGGGTATTGAATGGAGGGATAAGGTATTAAATGAGGGATAAGGTATTAAATGGAGGGATAAGGTGGGTGGCATTAAAGGAAGTAGGAGGTAGTGAATGGGGGAGGATATGAGGGGGCAGAAGCATTCGGGAGAGCACTTTTGGAATTTTGGGGAAAGGGAGCATTTTGAGAGTAGGGACTATATTTTCTGTTTGGGGGATATTTTCTGGTTTGGAGTTTGGGTGGACTATTACAGGGGTGCACCAGGCTGTTGGGAGTTTTGGGCTCGGAGGCCAGGAATCCTCGAGGTAGGGAGCCAGATAGGCTCTGTTCCTAGCTGGCAGGGAGGAAGGATTCGGTTTTGGGCAGAGTTTGGGCAGAGTAGCAGAGAGGACAACCGTAGATTGGAGAATTAGCATCAGACAGAGGTATGTATTTTAGTGATTATGTTGTGTTATGTGATGGTTATGTGAGTTATTTTCATGATGTTAATAAATTTAATTTCTGTTGAGTAAATTATGGTTAAATGATGAAAATTAATTTCTACAGAATAACATTTATCTACTCTCTATTTTTTTAACTTGTGTTTTATAAGGCTCTGTGGGGATAGAGACCTTACAAGATCAGGAAAATAGGAAACTCTAGTTAAATCAGATAAAATATGTCGAGACCATATTGCAAAGGTTTAATATGCAATAATGTAAACCGATCAGGGTCCCTATTCATGTAGGTGTAAAGTTATTTGTGGATCAGTGTCCCAAGGCATAGAAAGAGGAGGGGGACGTGTCTTGTGTTCCATATGTGATTTCGGTTGGAATTTTGATGTATGCAATGGTATGTTCTAGAATGGAAATTGGACATGCAATGGGATTTTTGAGCAGGTATATGTCAAAACTAGGAAATGAGCATTGGAAAGCAATAAAGAGAGTTTTCACTTATTTTCGTAGCACTACTAGTTATGGATTGTGCTACTAGGGAAGACAAGATTTGGACAGAGGGTTGGACATACATAGTTTTATGAATGCAAATTGGATTGGAGATATGGATTGTATAATATGTACAAGAAGGTATGTGTTTAGCTTGTTTGGAGGGTAATTCATTTGGATGAGAAAAAAACAATTTGTAGTGGCACTTTCAACTACAGAAGTTGAATACATGGAAACCACTCATGCACGCAAGGAAGCAGTATTGGTACAAATATTGTGTTTAGGTATTGGGTTGGTACAACAAGTTGTAAGAATAGATTGTGATATTTAGAGTTCAATGTTTCGGGTGAATAACCCATCTTATCATTCAAAGACAAAGCATATTGATGTTTAGATCACTTTGTGAGAGACATGGTTGAAGAAAAGAAGGTGTTGTTGATGAAGGTGGAAACTTTGAAAAATGTTGCAGATTCATTAAAAATGTTTGTGAGCAATGAGAATTTATCTTGGTGTAGAGGACATATGGGCATTGATTCCCTACATTTTTTACTATGTAACCTTGTAACCCCATGTGTGAAAAGAAAACAACAAGTGGGAGAATGTTGGGTATGTGTTAAATTCTTTGTATGGTTAGAACTAGTGTGTTAGAACATTACATCGGGCATGCATGGGGGGTAAGATGGGGGAGGAGCATCCCATTTCTCGGGAGGTCACAGGGGGATGGATCCCCCATGCGCGGGGGTTGGGGGGATGCTCCCCCATAAAAACATTGGTAGTTTTTTGCATCTGTTTTTGGGTGGTTTTCGACACATGGTTTCCATCGATGGTTTTCTTATTTCCCGTTAAGGAATTAGGGTTGTTGACTAATATTGGTTATTTGATTGGGTTTTTGGATGATATGTGATCCTATATGTATATTTTATTGTAATCAATGTATGAGATGATGAATATAGAATATGTTGGTTTTCCCAGTTTGGGTTTCCAAGGGAAAATATTTGTGTAATGTGTGCATTTTCCATTGTATCTTTTACGTTCTTTTATTGAAAATTCATTTGCAATAAATAATTGTACAAGGTTAAAATCTACATTGTCTAAAATAAAATTTTGTGGTGAAAAGAAAACCTCTGCATGTAGGCATCGTAATGAATTTAATCTTGTATGTAACAATCTTAAGGTTTTTCAAGATGTTGAACTATGTATATTATTTACTCTCACATTGGAAGGAAGAATTTGTGCTTGGTATAATGCATTTCTATCTAAATCAATTCATAGTTGGAAACAGTTCATGGAAGTTTTCCTAGATGCACATGATAACTATGACTACAATGAATTGTGTGATGAACTTAATAAAAAACAAAAAACGAAAGATGAATATTTTTATAAATTCTTATCAAGGGTTGTACCGATTAATGATAGATTTTGTGAAAGTGACAAATGCTCTATATATGAATTTTTTACCTTGTGATCCTATTTTTTTTTTCTCTGAAGAAAAGTAATTAATGAGTAATGATAAGGATTCAAATTATCAGGAGTATCCTACACCATAATTTCTTGTATCATCATGTCATGAATGGGGTAATCAAGAAGACAATGATTATGAATATATTTGTGATGATCTAATAGAAATTCATAGGATCAAAAAAGAACCTCTCAATAATTTCCATCAAAGATTTGCACAAATTAGTTGTAGGTTTCCTAAAAAAAATGAACCTCCCATCCAAAAAATCCTTTATTGATTTACGTACCTTATCTTTATCCTTCAAGAAGATAGTTTACTCTCAAACAATGAGGAAAATTATCAACATCCTAATTATTTCACACCCGATATTTCACTCTAACTATTTCTTGAGATAGACTCATTACAACTACCGTTAGGAGAGGTGGAATCACCAGAAAGAAAAATATTCCCCCTTTTTGAAATTAATGATGTAGAAATCATGAAGTTGGGAAACATTATAGAAAAAGAGAATCTGAAAATTGCAAACACCTCCAACATACAAGAAGTTCTTTTTCAGGATTTTGATATAGGTTTACATGAAAAACTTTCAGTCTTTTCACTATGTGAAAAAATTACTTTTGTTACTGAAACATCTCATAGTGATCTCCATGCCTCTTATTCCTTACAATATTATTTCGAAGAACAATTTCGAGGTGGAATTTTAAAATATGTTTCCAATCTAATTTTCAATGACAAATCAATTTTTAGTGTTGCTATAAATTTGATCAATGATTTAACATCCAAGGAAACAAAGCTGGTATGTTCCAGTGATGATCATGAACAATGGGAAGAGAACTAAAAAAATATGATTTCTGAACTATACTCTTTCATTGAACCAAGTAAATTTATGATAGAAATTGAAAGAGAACATACTATGTAGGTTATATAAACTATTAAGCCTAAAGATCAAAAGGATAATCAATATTTTTCTATATGTAAACTTATATTGCTAAAGAAATCAAGCTAATTTCAATATTTGAAAATTTTAACGACTTCTGCTCGGATTTATTCGATTCATCATCTTGTCATACAATGGACCCTTATTTTGGGAATAAAATACAAAGTGATGAAGGAAAACAGGAATGTTACCAAACATGGATTGATCAAACACATGATGAGAGTAAATTATTCATGTTTAGTGTGCAAAATTTTGATAATTCCTTGCAATTAGAATTTCTTGAATATAAGAAAACAAATTTTGATTACGATAGTCCTATTTTTTATGACAATGTTTCTTTTCAAGAATTGGATTTGAGATTTAATATATCATGCATGCAACTTATTCAACCTGAAATCACTAATCTCTTTGAACAAATGCCAATGTTAGGAAAGATAGAGAAAGGAATACCAACATAATTTCTATCTCTTCATGGAGGGACAATAACAGGAAGTCACCCCATCATCATACGTAACAATGGAAGAAACAGGTTGAACCAAGAAGAATTGTCAGTTGGAATAATTTTGGAATTGCAAACTAGTCTACATGAGCAAGTAAATCACTTACCTTTGCATTCTTTTTTAATACTCCATGATTGCCAAAATGGTTTTGAATATATCAATGGAGACTTCTTGGAATTATCGTTCATCAAACGATTTTCTCAAATCAGTAAATATCCAGTACTTTTTGTTCTTAACCAATTGCATAATATTTTAATTCTTTCAATCAAACAATACGCTATGCCTTACCTGTAAAATCCTACATGATGCCTCGATAGCTTTATTTAAATTGAGGTAATTAAATGGTTATATTGGATTTATAATTTTACATAGTATTGGTGGAGCCATTGTAGGTTAGCGTAATAGTAGCTTAGTTTTATTTTCTATTTTATTTTTCCTATTTTCTGAATAATATGTTGGATCAATTTTGGTTTCTTAAATAAAACCCACCAGATTATAATTTACTTATGATTTTTTATTCATTTTACATAGGATTTTTTTCCCTTTTCTTTGTTTCAATCATTCACCTTAGAATTTATCTGAGTTATGTTATGATTTCAAGTTTTGTTTTGTTTTTCTTAAGTTTAGTTGGTTTTATTTTATTTATTTATTTATTGTTGCATGGTTTAAGTTTTGATTTTTATAGTTGGTTTTCATGATTCTTACTTTGCATGTTTTGTTTGTTATTGCATGATTTGCATGTTTTATTTTTGTTTTTTTTTCCATTAATAATTTTTGGGGGATGTCGAGTTTTCATCCTCTGGTTTGTGGAATAGGACATTCTAGTTTTCTTCTAAAAAACCTTTTTTTTTTTAAATATCAAAAGTAAGGTAAGTTGACAAAGAGCACGAGTATGATGTTGAAAGATTAATTATTGAAAGATTAATAGTTGAAAGATTAATTGTTGAAAGATTAATTATTGAAAGATTAATTGTTGAAATATTGGTTGTCATTGAATTGTTGAAAGATTGGTTGTCATTTATGTCAACTCTTGAATAGGAAGTTAACAAGTTTCATGTCAAGGTAAAGGAGTTGTAAAAATAAGTTAACAAGGTGCGTGTCGGTGCCATGTTAAAGTAACTATAAACATAATTTAACAAGTTGCACTTCAATTGCATGCGCATGTCAGTTGCATGAGATCATCAATAAAATACAAAGAAGCATCAATTGAAGATAACTTATGTGAATACTAATTGTAGATCTTAGGTAGTGAGTCGAGGTTAGCAAAGTCTAGTGAGAGAAGAATTTTGAAGGAGCTGAGCATATGGAGAAAAAGTTAGAGATCCAGGTTCTTTGAGTAAATCTATGGGTTCTAGGAGGAAAAGCACATACATATGTGGGATTCATTGGGGAAAAGCGTGGAAATATGTGAGAAGGATGTGTATGGGTCACGGACCTGTGAAGAAAAATTTTTGAAGACCGAAGATCTAAGGCCCAGGCCAACTATTGGTTGAAGGTATGTCTTCCTGTTTATTTTAGGGTGTGTACTCTGAATAAATTAGGAACTTATATGTCTTAGTGATTCATATGCATTTGATTTGGAGAACTCTCTTATGGATCTTGGTATGAGGTATTTGTGGTTGCAGTCTTGATGAGATATCAAAATCATTATCAACAACAGAGGTCTCAGATACAAAAAAACAATAGGTTATCAGTTGCAGCAATAGAGGTAGTGACAGATTGTTCTACATTTATATTTCAGGGTGGTTGCATGGGACAAGGAAAGGGGGTTGTAGCCTCCTTTTAGTTGGAGACTGTAAATTAGGGAGTTGAAGCTTCCTTTGCGTTGCATCTTGTAAATAGGGGGTTGGATCCTCCTTCTCATTATAGCTAGAAAAATAGGAAGACGGTGCTTCCAATGATTGTACTCTTTCATAAATAAGAAAAGCATTCTGTGTTTTTCTCCCGCATTGGGTTTCCATGTAAAATTTTGGTGTATTGTGTTTATGTGATGTTTATGCATTGAATTATGGTGTTGATGATATATTGAATGCTCATGATATTTATTGTATTTTTTATATCGTGATTAAAAGTACTAATTTTTCTCATACTAATTCACTCCCCCTCTTAGTATTCCAACATAGGATTCAAAAAGTACTTATAGTTTTTTTTATATGTAATTTTGAAAGAACAACATGCTTTATTAGTGGTGGTAATGGATATTATCAAATATGAAAAGATTAAAAAAGTCATATACTCAAGAAATCATTATCTAAATAATGAATGAGAAATTGATGAATGTATTGCTTATTATAGAATGGGTAAGATTTAAATCCTAGGGGCCTAATTTATCCCTTCACTAACACATGTCATCCTCCTAGACTTAGATATATATCCCACAAGAACTTCTCTCCATACAAAATATCGAGTAATGGGTACACACACTTTTCATTATAATAATAAAAGAAATAAATGATGAGGTAGAAAAATAACTCAAAAGGGAATCATGATGTCAAGGAGGGAATGCAGATATCTCTGCCAAGGCTATGGACGCTTAATGGAAATGGATCAAGGTATGTGATATCGGGTTAACTCCATCGAGGCTATGGATGCTCGCTGGAAATAGAGTGACAACAAAAGGGTGATAAGGTTACTTAGATATTATTCAAAATAATACATTAATACTATAATTTTGATCTAATTTGGTTTCTTATTCAAAGTGTAGGACACTGATCAAAAGGAATTATCTTTTGTGATTGATTAAAAATGAAAACCCCATGAGAAGGTAAAGAATTATTTCTAAATTACATATAGAGGGATCTATGGTTGGTTACTATTTTCTCTCCTTATTCTAAGTCGATGTTACTTGAAACTATTCAGTTGTAATCGAAGGTATATGTAGATATGTTGGTTTCAACCAGTGAATCGTCATTTGTTGAGTCGTCAACACACCCTTAAATTTTAAATTTTGGGGTACCACTTTTATTTTAACCATTTTATACCTTTCTCTTTTGGGTGTACATAGGTTGCATATTTGTCCTTTGTTAAGTTTATGCATTTTTCCATTTTTTTTTATTTTTATTTAAAATCTCAAGAAAATACAAAAAATATCACGTTTTGCATCAGGAAAGATAAACAAAAGAAATAGTTTAAAAAAAAAATTAAAAAAAAAATTATCTAAAAAGTGTCGATGAACTCATCAGAGATTTGGGGTGAAATAAAAAGAATATAAATTTACAAAAATCCTAGTCCCAATGAAGGAATTTTGAAAGTGTCGATGAATCCAGTGACATTGGTAGTATTTTGAGTTTAAAACAACAAACATATTTCAACGATCGCCAATGAATCCATCAGGCATCAGTAAAATTCACTAATTCCTTAATAAGAGAAACTTGTTTCAGCCAATGCCAATGAACCATGAACCTAAAGAATCAATCCTAAACACTGATCATTAGAGAGGATGGATCTTGATCATTGAATTCCTTAGAATGGACTACATTCATTTGTGATGGTCATACAAGTCCCATGCCACCATCCACATAACCTGCTACATCATCCTACCACGTGTTGGTCATAACATGGCCACGTCATATGCCAAGCAGAATTTCCATGTTATCATTCATACTATAGCCTAGATTACCACATCATGCCTCCAGTTTCACACTCATAGGTCATATGAGGGTTTTGTAGTCTTCTTTTTTTAGGATATAGATTTCTTGCACCGATCATTCGACAACCGATGGACCCATCATCTGGATCAAACAACTCTTTTGTCTAGCACACTCACTTGCCTCACTCGATGGTCAATAGGTGTTCTACTCGAGAAGCTACTAGCCCTCTGATCGAATGAACAATCACATATGAACCATCAATTTTTTGATCTAATGGTTTGATTTTCTCCCCATGATCATGGAACTATTGACATGTCATTTCACTCATTGTCCAATAAACTATTTCCATGTGTTAATCCAATGCCACATCAGTATAACACATCACCTTCCACATTGACTTTTGTCAGTCACCATATCATCTACCACATCATCTTTCATACTATATTTATTCCACATTGAACTCCATGTCATATTCCACATCACCTGACACATCATCCACCATGACATATAATATGTCATCACTATATTAAATTATCTTATTACCATCGGTGGTCAAAGGACTTGGTGAATTTTTAATGAGTAGGCACTCCCCTCCGTCGACGTCGATGAACCCATCAGATGTCGATTGGATCGATTATCCTTTCAAAGTTCCCATGCAAACATTTCTCTCTCATCACTGATGAACTCATTGACATCATTCATGATCAACTCAACATACAATATAATATGAAAACTACCCAACGTCGACGACATTTTTCCTTGAAAACTAATTTCAATCATATGATAACGAGAGAAAATAAATCCAAACCGTTGAAATATTAACTCATGCCTTACCCATTCCTCAGATTTTTATTTAGTTCCATGTCATGTGACATAACAAAAAATCATGAACCAATCAAGCATTGATGCATCACTTATTTTCATTTTCCTTGCCACATCAGACATCCAGTCATCAAGACACATATGATTTCCTCTCCATCACACAGCATCATGGCTAACCATGCCAAAATAAACAAGTTTAAAATCACCAATGAAAAAATTTTCCATGGTGTAACTTAGCCACTCAATCACAATAAAGAATATATCTTGACCATTGGTCCTCCCTCATAAACTATGCTAAGAAATGCAATGTTTTTCTCGACCACAAGAAATTTACTAAAAGTCATTGTTGAGAGAAGAGCCCAATTTTGTATTTTTATGATAACTTTTGATCCTAAACTTCATTTGAGGTGTGATTTATACCTTTGGAAATTTATCATCGATTTCTACAAATTTGTAGTTATGAGTTTTTCGTGATTATGCATTGTTTGTTTACAATTTTTGAAATAAATATAGGACATGTAAAATTCTTATAGTATTTTCATGATAAATTTTGATGTTGATGCTTATTTTGAGAATTTTGTATATCATTGGAAAGGTATCATCAAGAGACACAATGTTATTTTACAAGTTTTTATTGATTTGGCATGATTTTTTTTAGGTTTGTGAAATAAAGGAAATCAGGCTCAGAGAAGTGACTTGCATATGCCATTTAAAGATAAATAAATTTGTTTATCTAATAAATTTGTTATGAATAGATATTTTTATTTCTATTATACATATTTTATGATCTAGGTACATGCAAGTGGAATCATATAACATGGTGAGAAGAATGTCAATGTTGTATGATGCAAACTGGTAGATTTGCGACAGCAGACAAATAGGAGCATGGGAACGGAGTTGGAAGAATTGTTGATTGGGTGCATAAACTTTCTAATTTTAGAAATGTATGATCATTACATATTGAAGAATAATTCAGCTAGAGTTCGCTATGCCTAAATAAATAAATAAAATAAAATTGAAGATGCATGCATGAGGTTGCTAAAAAAAGAATAACGAGTTGAATTATTAATAAAAGAAACATTTATGAGGTTGAGAATGCATGAATTAAAGTCAATTGTTAATTGGAGATATGGATAAATGCATGGAATTTTGCATGAATGATTTATAAAGACTTTGTTTCACTGAATATGTGAATTACATGAGGAGATTGCATGACTTTTATTAAAGTCAATTTTATTTTTATTTCATAATAAAATTATTTTTTATATTATAAATAAAGACAATGACTTCTTAGTAAATGGTATTTTATCCTTGTAACTATTTTCAAGATATTTTCGATCTCTAGAGGTATTTCAAGAGAATTGTAAGTGGAGGACTATTTCAAGGCTCAATTCAGAAACTCTTTCGAGTGAAGACATTTTGGTTTGTTGAATTTTTGTGTATTATTTCATTTTTTTTTGGATTACTCTTCCTTTTGGATTAATGTCACATGCATTTAATAAAGATTTCAATTATTCTAAATTATCTTGTATGATTGTATAAATCATTAGGTTTTATCTTAAGTATTTTTTTATTAATCAGTTTGTCAATTTCTTTTTGTCATCTTGGTTTTTTTTTTAATACATTAATCAGTGTTGAATTATTTCTATAATCATTGATGGAGTAGATGGAAAATTGTTTTTTTTTCCTGGGAGTATCTTTTTATATTATATATTTTTGTAGAATTATTTCTTGGAAAAACAAATTACAGTTGCAAAATTATTTTCAGCCACTGTTTTCAAGAGTATCTTTTGGGAACAAAGGTTTTATATTTTTGCATTCTATGTTTCCTCAAGGTGATGATGTAGTAATGTTTCTCAGTAGAATTATTTGTTAAAGATATCAAAGTTTCCAGTTACTTTCATTGATTGTTTTCATAGGTTATCCTTAGCACACATTTCCTCAACCCATTTCATGTATTTCTTTTATGCAATAGATAGACACTAAAAATAAAATAATAAAACAACAAAGGAGATAAACCAACCTATTCTGAATCCCCTTAAATGGTTTTTGGACAATTAACCCACAGGATTATTTCATACCAAACATGGAATATTCTAATTGGGATTATTCCTTGGGTTTAATCCATACTATTGAGCATTGGGGATTTATACCCCTCAATAAGAGGTACTAGTGTAATATGATCATGATGTTCAAAAACCATGAAAGAAACACTCAAAGATGGTTATTTACAAGGCTTTCAAAACAAGGTTGTTAAATGTGAGGTGATACTCTAATAATATTTGCACGAGTGACCCAAAATCCACTACTCGAAGTGTAGAATGAGAGTTACCAAAAATAAAGGCCACCATGGAAAACGATCCTCGATATGGGTCCCAACAAACAAGGCCATGATAGGTACCCATGTACAAGTGAGGTGTAAATTCTCTTAATTTATCTCACCTATGAGAAAAAAAATCTCAAAAGGGAATCAAATGTATCATGCAACCAATTTTTGAAAGAGAGTGGAATTCTCTTCTCAATGCCTCAAACAACACAAAAAATTGAGGCTTCATTGAAGAGTTATGGAAAAAGAACTGTCCATAAGCTCCAAAATATGATAAATTGGAAAACCAACCTCCACAACTCAAATTACCCCTTCACATGTATACTTAAGGGAATAAATCTTTGGTCATATCATTGAGAATATTTTCTACAAATGGAGTCAATGACATATGCAGTGAAATAAAATCTGTAATAGTTATGGCCTCCTCAAGTGATACCAAATTCATACAAATTTCCCATGCCTTATCAATATGAGCGTATGGGCCATGTACAATAACATGAATTCCTAACCCCTTAGAACACCTAGGAAATTCTCTTCCAACCTTCTCAAAACCCATAACTACAAGTGTCTTTCCAATTAATGACACACCAACAAAATAGTTTCATTTCCACTTGCTAACCTTCATGGAAGAATTATCCTAAGGCACATCCCACAAAATGGATGGGATCAAAGTGATCTAGTTCACAATAGCCTCAATGGTATTGTTAGTGGGAGCATTGACCACCAAGGACCCAAACTCAATGGCTACCTAGAAATCCATATTGTCTACACCCACATCTCCTCTTCTAACAACCTTGAGCCTCTTGTGTGAGAATTCAAACACCTCATGGGTCACTTTTTGTGTTACTTATCATGATGAGATCATTTCATAGAGATATAGTTGTGAAGATTTTCTGATGCGATAAATTGTAGGAGCATTCCACATTGGAATCACTTCAAAGTAGTTCTAGAACACCTTCCCCCAACTTCTCAGCCACCAAAATGGTCAACTTCACTTGCACATAATACGTAATGGACTATAGGGACATAATTTGGAAACAGGAAACTCTTTTGGGAGGCATTAATAATATTTTTTCAAGGTTTGACCTAGGAAAGTAGAGGAAAAGAAAAGGGGAAATTACGGAGTTGATTTGGCAGAATACGAGACAGATTTCAATGGAGAGAATGTTTGAAATTTTTGTTATTTTTGTGATGGAGATTCCTCAAGATTCTCATTTCCATCACCATTTCCAAAATCATCCATCAAATCCACCTAGAAACAATAATGGTAGGAACCTACAATAATCATATACCATAACTACAATAAGAAGGTGAGAGACTCCATCCAAATATGAAAATCAAAAGGAATGGTCAAGAACAAAGAAAATTAAAAAACTCGATATGCAATGCCAAATATAGGAAGCTGAGAAATGGGAGATAAATATTCCCTCACACAAGAAACCAGGGTAGGAAGCACCCACTATGTTACCATGTAGAAATCTAGGTCTAACTTGGATCATAAATGAGCACTCCATAGAACAAAAAAACAATAAAGTAAATAAATTTGTATATCTATTATGTTGTGTATAATAGAAGAGGGTGATTTCTATTTATAACAATGGAAGAGGGACAACATTAGAAAAATATAATTGTATGGGAAGTTAGTGATGCCTACATAAGCTTAAAACTAACAATAGTTAGTTGTATTGGAAAATGGGAAAAATAACGGTGAAAAGAACACTAAAACCCCCTGTTAAGCGAAGCATATGGAGTAAATATAAGAAAAAGTAGGGTCCTAACAACGAGGCCTTGATAAGTATCCAAGTACAAAAAAGACTCTCACAAGAGGAAAAAATGAGAAAAACTATAACACCCCAATTTTAATCCTCTCAAATTGTGATTATACATATATGTTATATAGGCTAGTGAGTTGAATAGTTTGGACAAGGACCAAATTATGTATATTTTGTATCAAAGTTACTAATAAAAATGCAGCATTCATTGTGATATGAGATGGATGACACTATTTTTTGGCTATGAATCCATAAGAGAGAATTGAATTATTCCATTGGTCAACCCAATTTGATTGTCGATTGGCTCGATTGTCTAGTTGAATCACTCAATTTTCTAGTCAAGTAGATAGAGTGCCTAGTCGGATGTCCTTATTATCAACTAATTTGTCACCATGGTCAATCAAATTCTAAAGTCATATCATTTTATTCTAATTTATATGTTAGAGGGGATAAAAGGGGGATATTGGGGCTAAAGTCATATTTATATATTATTTTATTGACCACTTACCTAAAAGTATGCTAAAGGACAAATCTATATGGGAATGCATTCCAAAGAGACAGGTGGAGTTTCTTGGGTTCCAAGTGCAAGTTCATCACATGAATACCAATTACCTGGGCTTGGGGAAGCCTACCTTCATTCTAATTTTTCATTTCTTGGACTTTGTTCACTCTCGTGTGGATTCCAGTACCATTAACCTATACTAAATTAGAATGTTATGTCAGTGATGGAAGTATGGGATTCTTGTCAAATATATCTTGTATGATATTTCTTGTAGGAACGAGCATGATATTACTATGATTGAGTCTTCATATATAGTTGTATTTTTTGGAGACTTCATCATTAATATTCCTAGACAAACTACATCAAATTTATGGAGGGGGCAAAAATTTCCTAAGGAACTATAGGGAAGAGAAGGGGATTCCATCCATGGGGTGGTGCAAGGTGGGGAAGAGAGTTGGGTGGTGGAAAAAGTTGTAGGAGTCTGTATTTTTTCAATTTTTGGGCATTGGGATGTGTGAGGAATTTTAGCTAAACATACGAGACATTTTTCATTGTGGACTCATAGCCCTATATTGGGGGTGGCTTGTTGTTGAGATAAATAGAGAAACACATACTACGATTGGGTGGAATGTCCTTTGTACACAACCAATTGGTGGAATTTCTTCGTAAGATAAAGTGTTATGGTTTCTTTGTTATCGTTTGAGTTTATTTTTTGTATTTTACTGATTAGAATGTTGGGAATGTTAATGAACACAATGTTGTTTTAATTATGTATGTTTATATTAATTTTCATGAGATTTCTTGTCATTTTTCATGCATATTTACTTATCTAATTAGACAAAGAAAATATTGGTATTAGATATGTTAATTGTAGAAATGTGAGCCAAAATCAACTAAATTTTAAAAATCACATTTACAAAGTCGGAATGGTAGTAATATGGCTCCACATGGAGTTGGGTATACTATAGATTGGTATCAAAGAAAAGGTTTCAACATTGGACCTACATGGGCTAGGGACGATAAGTTACAAAGTATAAAGACAGAAATTTGGGTATGACTATAAGTTGTTTGAGAAAGTATATTGGATGAAATTGGATGAAATTAACCTAGAAAATCCCATTTTTTGATGGAAACCTATGGAGAAAGTTATTAAGGTACGTTGAATGATGCATTTCATTGGTTCAGGTCCAGTTTGACTACCTATTCAACTTGTCTTTGCAGTTGACTGACATGTTTCTTTTGTCAACCAAACCCAATGGTAGACCACCTCAACTTCTTATTTAACTTGTATTTTCAGTCTATTGATGTATTTCTTTGGTTGACTAGACCCAATGGTCGACCGAATCGACTGCCTAGTGGAATTGTTTTGGCATTCAACTAATGTATTTATTTAGTTGACCCAACCTGGAAATCGACTTACACTTCTTTCTAGTAAATGTGTATACATCTAATCGAAATATATCTTTGTTCGAACCAACCTGATATTATATTTTCTCTAATACTTAGTTTACTCATGTTTATCGTCGACTGGCATATTACAATGGTTGATTGCCTAGCCTAATCAACTAGTTGACTTGAAACTCCAACAAGTACAATACTAGAAAGTGGGTGCAAATAATAATATGCCTGAGGGTTAAAAGATGGATTAATTCATTAGTGTTTTTCATAAATCAAGAGGAGAACCATGTCGACAAAGATAAGGATAATTATTAAAAAAAAAAAGTCTTGAGTCAAAATCATTTTTTGGCCATAACATGGGTAGAAAAGTTGAGATTCAGATGAAATTTATTGGGAATGTCCATAGTGAAGAGAACTACAGCAGTTCCAATAAGGACCATTGACCAATTCTTCTCCACATTTATGGAAATGGTAAATTAGTCATTTTTTAAGAACGTGACAATATTCCTTGACAGATGCCTAGTGACTGATGAAATTTTTGCAATCATTTGGAAAAGAAGACATGAAAATACCTAGTGGAGCATTTAGAAAAATTCCAAGGGTCTTGGAATGGGGATGCAAAAAAAGACAGAATCCATTATTTCAAGACTTTTTGGGGATATTTGAGATATTACGAGGAAAAGAGATCATGGATCATAAATATGGAAAATTTATGTTACCTAACAATACACCTCTTGATTAATATGGACAACTTTGTCCGAGAAAATATTTTCCAGTTCTACTCGGCTTAGGAGTTAGCCAATTTAGCTAAAATTCTAAGTCTAGAAAAAAGTATAAAAGGGACAAAGTCGTTGATTCCATATTGTTGTATAATTTGACTAGAGCATATGAACAAGAATCCCAGAGATTTTGGGTACTCAATATCACCCTTATTATCAATTCCCTATACAAAAGTGTTTCTAGTTTATGGTATAGAGTTTCTCCTACAGGTGGTATAAGTTGGCCTCTCAGATTAATTACACCAGTGAGACAAGTGCAGAAGGGGG
>JASDQU010011382.1:141076-176922 GCA_032191745.1 Picea mariana | reverse complement strand
ACAGGGAGGGGAGGGGGGAAATGGTTGATTTGAGAGAGCCATAAATTTTATCTCGAAACTCAAAATGATACATGAGTATATTCATTGGAAATATGATTTATAAATGATTATACCATATTAATAAAAATATTACCATACGTGTGATGTCTAATAACATTAAGTGTATGCACACATCTTGCAAAGTTAGTGGTACTTTAAGAAATTTACTGACTTAAGGAGAATTGTGACCTCAAAACGAGAACTCTAGCTCTCAAAACCCATATGTTTGCGTCAAAAACACCAAAATTGACCTTTGAATCAAGAAGTGGTGCTACTCGTAGAACAATTTTTTTTCAAGGTTATAATTACAACAATTTTCCACCATGGACATAAATTCTTGTAAAATTGAAAACAAAAAACTTAAAATCGACCCTCGAATGAAAAAGTGGTGTTCACAGCATCACCTCTTTTTTTTTTTAGGTTGAAATCGTGGTCTTTACAACTTGTATTTCTCTTAAATAAACTTTAACATTGACCTTAGAAATGAACATTAATGCTAGAAATAACACTTTCTTTTCTAATTGTTAATATTACAACTTGTTTTCCCCCGGGGGGGCAGCTCAATTAGCAAGTGCCGTGAAAAAAAAGTTGTAATATTAACAATTAGNCATCGTGGGAACACCTGGAGGTTATAGTGGTAGCAGTTGGATAACATGGCCACGTGTAACGCGAGCACGTGCCCAAGTAGTTGCTGATTCCGCCAGACATAAATAAATAAATAAATATTACAACTTGTTTGAAACCGTGGCCTTGAAAATTGTTGACATTAAAAACCAAAACCTCTAAATCATCTTCTAAATTAAAATGTGATGCTACAAATAACACATTCATTTTTTTGTTTTGAGTTTAAAATTATTATCTTTTTAAATAAAAACCAACACCCTTACAAACAAAATCATAAAATAAATGAATTAATTAATTTAAAACAAAAATATAAAAAAAAAAAAAACCACCAAAGAAAGGAAAAAACACATGTTTTTAATGTCTGTGTGAGAAAGAGTTTAAAAAAAAATACATAATATTTAAAAAACATTTAAAAAAAAAAATCAAATTTCATTAAAAAAAAATTAAAAGCAAGATTTTATAGAATATACTAAAAAGAAATTAAAAATAAAGAATAAAAACTAAACTAATTTTAAAATGTTTAAAAAAACAAATAAAAATTATTTTTTATAAAAAAATAACAAAATAAAACTAAACATAAAAAAACAAAAATTTCAAACAATTTCAAACTTACAAAAAACAATTTAAATTTAAAAAAAATTAAAAATTATATATTTTAAATTATTCACTCTCGGCAGCCTAGTTCTTTTGGCACTGGAGGGATGGGTGGTCACAAGAGGAGGGGAGATGGTGATTGTGAGAAATCCCTAGAATCACCCTTCTCCCTCCTTCCATGGCCTCTATAGTTTAATTATTTATTTAGATTATTTATTTTTTATTTAAATTTATCCTATTTTTTAAAAATGGTGTTATTAAAATAGATTATTTAGATTTTTTTGAATTTGTATTTTATGTATGTGATGTGGATTTTAATCAATCTATGGCTTGGAGTTATTTTGATGGTGTCAACCAATGGTTTTCTAATCAACGTGGAGTGGTAATGTTATTGTTTCTTTTAGAAGACCATTTTTATTGTTTAAAGTTGGGTGTTGGGATTAGAACTAACTCAAGGGAAGAATTGATTGTGCTCTTCGAATTACTACTTTATGTTATAGATATTAAAATCTTATAGGTGGTAGGGGACTCGAAGGTTATAGTCAAATGGTTTCAAGAAAAATCTCTATTGGAAAGCCTTGTTTTAATTCCTTCCTAGTCTAGGATTAGGGAGATTCAAAAGTATTTTGTCTATATTTCAATTGATCACATTTATATAAGTTTCAATCAACAAGAAAATATTCTATCAAAATAATTTATTGTTTTAGATGAAGTGATCTTGGTGTGAACAAAATATCAAGGCAAGGTGGCTCTACTTGAGCTTCATAGGCATCTATATTAATAATGTTTTTTCCTAGTTATAGTAATGAGGTTAAGTTCATCATGTCTATTGTTTTTTTTGGCTCTGTGGGACTATTTTGAAATGTATTTATGTAAGCTAATTTATAGGAAGGTCATTTCTGAAATATATTTTTACAAGTTCCTTGTGAAAGTTTGATGAAAGATTTTGATGTTCAGGCCATGGGTAAAGAGGAACAATTGGATCTGTATTTTGATTTCAAATAAAATAGCAAATATACAAATTTTTTCCTCTTTTATATATGTGTGTGTGTGTGTGTGTGTGTGTGTGTGTGTGTGTGTGTGTGTGNGAGAGAGAGAGAGAGAGAGAGAGAGAGAGAGAAATCATTATATTTCATAAAACAATATACATATTATGGTCCCTTTCAAAAAAAAGGGACTACTTGGTTTCTTCCTTTCCATACTTATCCTTGACATATTTACCACTTAAAAAAAAAAAAACCGGATATAAACACATACTTAAAATACTAAAGGAGACTTAAGTACATAAAAAAAAAAAATAATTGGAGAGACGTCTCCTTAACCATATTATTATTCAAATATTATTGATATAAAAAATCCATAGCTTCAAGTTCCAAACACTCCTTTGATAGTTGATCTTCATTTTGGTTCAATTCTCTGTAGACATGGGCACACAAGAACCATTCGAACTCACCAAGCAACTTCTGGATTCTTCTCATTAAAGGTTATATTTTTGCTACCTGTATCTAAACTTTCCCTCTGACCTAATCCACTACCACCTAGGGGTCTCCAAATATTAAAAATTTTCTTAGGTTTAAAGAAGTGGATAAAAACAATGCATCCAATATTGTTGTTAATTATGCCTTCATATTTGATCCCCTCCCTGGTGTACACCTGGCCTCAAAATGATTTTCCGTAGATATTTATAAAACTACCCCAACTCCACAATGAGGGGAATTTCTTTGACTTTCCCCTTCGAAAAAAAACCCTTGGGGTATCATCAATCAGCTATGTCATTTTTCCAATCAACTTTCTTTCCTTCTTAGGATCTTTCCTAAATTCAACCACCATATTGTTAACCATATCTTCCACCAATTCCATGAGGATATACTTTCTACGAAAAATGCTCAAGTTCCTATCCCACCAAATAAATACACAATGAAACAAGGAAGAAATATGATCTCTCTGACTGTTGATTCGTTATTCCATGCATCCAACCAATCCTCTATGTTACCTTTGAAATATACCATAATGATATTCAAACACACAGTAACCTATTTCTAGATCTATTTAGCATAGGAACATTGAATAAAAAGGTGAATTGCTATTTCTCTTTCCAAATAATGTAAGGAGCATATACTCAAACCATTCCATCTCATTCTCCAAAGAACATCCCAAGTGAGGATTTTCTACTCCATAGATAACCAGAAAAATAATTTCATTTTTTATACAACATTCTTTTTCCATATCGCTTTCCACCACCATTTAATAACGCATTTGTTTGACTCTTCATCCATTTCTAAATAACCCATATTAACTGTGTATGATCACAATTTCCTATTTTTTTCCCAGCTTATTGTATCAGATTCATCCCCCTTCATACTGATAAACCTTAATTTCAAGGTACATGTATATTAAATACACTCTTTCTCATGATCTCTAATGACGTTCAAATCCACTGTTGATTTCCAAATTGATCTTCCCATGATATTCAATACTTTTTTTGTTGCATACCTCAAAGAAAAAACACCTTGGGCATGGAGTCTTCTCACCATGTCCTCTGATATAATGAAGTTTCTGGTCGATCCCTCCCATTGATATTCCCTAACATGAACACTCCTTCCATATCGAATATGTCATTTTTATCATGCCCCAATCATAGGAAAAGAATCCACCATCACTTTCCATCATGTTGAACGTACCTCCACTAACTTCCTTGGATTCCTAAACCATCCTTCATTTTAATTCCCTACAAAATACTTGGAAATTAGAACTCTTTCCCATAGGATCCTGATGTTTATGACTCTCTATAAAAAACAATTTACCAAATATTTATTGAACAAAAGAATATTATGAATTCCCCATCCTCCAAACTCCTTTGGTTTTTCTAACCTTAACCACTTGAAAAGAGGAATTCCTTCCTCCTAATGTTTTCCAGACCATGAGAAGATGAAACAGGATTTCAAATTTTTTTTTAGGATGTACTTTGGAATATTTTATGTGGTTTCCCAATACACTAGAATGCTGAACAATACCAATTTAATTAACACCAACCACCCTCCATGGGAGAGAAACCAATTCACCCATGTATCAATTCTATATACAATTTTTAAAAATAACCAAGTCCAATCCACATAACCATAAGAATTAGGATTTAACACAAATCCTAGATACTTGATTATGTCTTGAATGTTCGAAGTCGCAAAAGGGAAAAGGTGTTTTAAATACAGTTGAACCTCTTGTTGGGCGCATGCCTGTTTTTGGAAGAAAGGTTATTTTGGGCACAGTCCTGTTTTTGGAGAAAGATCTGTTTTGGGGAAAGACCTATTTTTGGAAAGAAAAAACAAATTTTGGAGCGCACACAACAGGTTGGAAGAAAGAAACATGCAGAAAGAAAAAAAAAAACAATCTAGCACACAAGAAGACAATCCTAAGCGTGATAGGGTTAGGGTTTTTGACAAAGATTGAAATGGCTATAAGCTTATAAAGTAGTATAAATAAGGACCTAGGAGGTCTAGGAGGAGAGATCGGTATGAGAGAGGAGAAGAGATGTTAGTTAAGTATTAAGAGTTAATTGGTTGGAAAACTATTGATTGTAATACGTCTTGTAGAAGAGTCGAATAAGTTAGTCTTTGAGGGTTAGGTCATAGGATGAGGAGCCTAGTGTGATGTAGTCAGCCACACAGAGGGTTCTGACCCTCATTTTGATTGTATTATTGAAGATGTAATGCACGCAGTGCAATATTTTGTAGAAAAATAAATAAAAGACCATAGAAGCCAAATTTCTTTGGATGTAGCCCATGAGAGGGTGAACCACGATAAAACTTTTGTTTTGTGTGATTGACAATGAATGATTTACTTTTCAGTTGATCATTAGTTTAAGAATGAATGGTTAAAGTAGCTATATTATCATGCATGCATAGGTTTAAATATTAATAAATCATAGAAGTAGATGAACAATTAGCAAGGATAATGCATAAGGAAGAAAGAAGCCACCGACAATCCCCACTCATTCCTAGACTGCAAACACCTGATTATTGCAGTCCGCCATAAAGTTATCTTGAGTGAGACTGCACTATGTGCCCTGTGCGCAGCGTGGTCTTCTAGTTTACCAGGAGGTCTGATAGTTTTAAGGTTTTTGTTGGAAACATGTTTGAGATCAGAACTTGGGTTAGCCCAAGAAGAAGAAGTCACCCAAAAAATGGTCATGTTGTTGGATGAAACTACACAGGATTGAGTGGATGGGATCCATGGAAGAAAAGCGTGGACAATGAAAGTATAGAAGGGAATGTTCATGCCATGGAATCCAACAAAGGAAGAGACTAAAAGATGGACAAAAAAAAAACTAACTTAACATCGCGCAAATATATTGACAAATACGTGTTTAGTGACTTGCATGAGGTATTTTTTTGTGATTTCCCACATTTATTATAGGAGTGAGCATTGGCGTTAAAGGAAATCCACCCTACAAATCAAATCAGACAATTGGAGTGGAATCTTGTGGAGATCGTTTAATTATAGCAAGTTAATAACAAATTTACGTGCGAAATAGATTTCTGGTTAGACAGTATTGTTGCAGGGCTTATCACTAAATTTGCAGTAGATACCACGAATTTCTACACTGCAATAGAGAAGGATTTTATAAAAGGACTCAGAGGTAGGTACATCATATCATTGTATACTTGAATCAATATTTTATTGTATGATAATGGTGTGATCACCACATAATTAGACAAATAAACTTCCCTGTGTGCGTGGGGGAAGGGGGGGAAGCACTAAAAAGAGGTTGAGAAATGGATAGGGAAATGGATAAGGGAAAAAATAAGGAGGCCATGGACCCAATAATGATGGAAGAGGATCAAATAAAGCAAATAATTGAAAATTTTGGAAAGACGTGCAGCGGAATACCCTACCAATATAAAATGAATAACAAGAAGAGAGCCATAGCCGATAGATAGGGCTTGGTGAGTGATGAAGAAGAGGTAGAGGATCTTCAGGTTGTAGAGCAGATTGAGGAAATATTTCATGCAACATATGAAAGGAAACCAAGATGTCCAGGGTCAGAAATAGAAGGCATAAATCCAATCTAGATCACCATCAGTGTGGAACCTACAACCCCTTGTGCGACTAATACTTGAGAAAGAGCACCAACATTTAGAAAATTGAATTTTAGTGGAAGAACAACAACAAGACAAGGATCCAATCAAGGAAAATAAACTAGGGGTACAAATTCAGGAAGTAACATTCAATTATCTACACCCCGCAGAGGCAGTAGTTCAACACAGTTCAAAATGGTAGGACATGATCCCACGATTAGATTACCAAAATTTCATGGAGAGGCATTAGAGGACATGAAAAAACACATATTCATTTGTGAGAAGATCTTGGAAGTAAAGAAGATAATATATGAGGATGCAGAACTCGCATACCTAGCTATCACACGAAGAGGCCATGCATTGGATTGGTACATGATCCTGGATGTAAACATTCCACAAGGAGTACCAAAAACTATCGCAAATGTGAAAAAACTATTGGTAAACGAATTTAAGAAGTCAAGTTCACAAGACCAATACATGAATGAAATGATTGAAATCGGGAAGAGACCAAGTGATTATGTTTGGGATATTGATCAAAGATTCAAATGTATGAAAGGTAAGCTAAAAATTTTGATTACTGACATGCAACATAGGAACTTATTTTTGAACTCACTATTACCACACTTGAAGTATCTGTTAAGACAATAGAAGTTCCAAAATCAGGCAGAGGTTCTATTTGCAGCCCTGCAATTCGAAGAGAACCAATATCAGCATACAAAACCAGCAATAGAGGAGATGAAGGAGGATTTGAAGAATCTATCATTTCACCTTAACCAAAATAAGGGAAAAGAGAAAAGAGAAGTCACTTGGTGTACGCTATGCAATACACAAGAACACCATAATAACGAATGTCCAACTTTTTCACTGTACATGGAAACAAGGGTGCCAAACACCTTTCCAAAAGGAATACTGTGGTGTGATATTTGTAAGATGCATGGGCATGATCCATATCATTGTCCAATGATGAAGAAGTATAAGACAATACCAAAAAGTTCATATTGAAATTTTTGCAAATCAGTGGGTCATGATGATAAGGATTGTAGAACGATGGAGTTGATGAGAGAAATAACTTCAGACACTTAATATAGAGTTTGTGAAGAAATGAAGACATGACAAGTTGTGCCTTATTTCATCTAGGTACCACCACCATACAACAATGTGCATCCCCCATACAACAATGTGTAGCCTCAGTACAATAATGTGAAACCACATTACAATAATGTGTAGCCACAATATAACCATGCACAGTATAACCAAGCAGCCCAATACGATGCACCGCAAGGAGATTGAGGTGGATACGGAGGTGGAGAATGAGGCAGAGGACCAGTAGTGTGCCATAACTTCCAACAACCAGGACATTATGAAATATATTTTCCACTTCCACCGATGACATGTATGTACTATCGCACAATAAACCATGACACAGAAGACTGCCAAACACTATTGGGAAAGATATAGGAAAAAAGGACCTAGAAAAACCAAAATGTCTAGTGGATTTCTACAAAAGAGAATGATGATGGGAAAAACATCAATACAGTCACTCTAGGAGGATCCAATAAAGGATATGATGTAGAAAAACAAGATCCAACTCAACACCAATGGGTTAAGAAGAATATTGAGCCACAAAAGCACTTTGATGCGTAGAAAGAAAAGGAAACATTTAAGGAGGCCAAACAGGAGCTTCTCAAGAAGAATTTTGTATCTACATCAGTCACGTTGAAAACTCAGAACCAACCAATGTACGAGATTACATTCTCAATGTACTATACCAGTAACAAACAACCTTTATATAAAGTAAGTACCATAAATAATTTTCTGCAATATTGTGTTAAGTTATTGAATGGTCCATCGTCTATTCAGGTTTTACAACATATGCTAGAAAGATGTAACATAGAGGTATAAGGGAAGTTAGAGAAGAAAACAGTGAATCATTTCCATACAAGAAGAAGGACAAGTAGAGAATTCAAACTATATGCTAACATTCGAGATTTCAGGTAACATATCACTCTTGTAAGCACATGTTATTTACTTATTCTTTGAGGACACTTGTGTGCAAGTGATCTAGTTATAGTACATGGTTGTTTGTTTCACTTATGGATTCGTATGATGAAGTTGATGGATTATGATTTTTATGTTATGTGTTATATGTGTATTGACAGATTCTATTCACGAGTTGTGGATGCCGAGGGAATCAATGGACCTCCTTGAAATATGGATTGAGTCAGGGAGTGGATTGTATTGGTTTAATTATTTCATTTATGCATATGTGAAATATGATCGACTATAGTATGATTATTTGTATATGGATCATTGATAGTGTTTTGTTGATGGATGTAGGTTGATGAATGCTTTCTAATATGATTCACATAAGGATTAAAGGGGCCATGCACATAGACCAGATATTGAGGGAGAGGTGTGGTAGAGTCCCTGTCACAACCTACTAGCACTCCCTCCATGGCTCAAATTGTAGGTTAATGATTACCTAGTTCGAGAGGTCCACAATATCGTCAGGGAACACTGAGACATTTGCTCATGAAGATTTATAAGGGGTGTGAAATAAGGCAGGTTTCTTATTCCTTAGAAGCCCATATTCTCTCACAAGGTCACCTGAATGGAGTGTTGACTCCAAGGGTTGGAAAACTACCAAAACTAGTCAAAGTTGAGTGGCACCCTTGGAGCACAAAGTGTGTCTTGAAGGGAACGTCGTGAAAGTAACACTTGAGTCAATGAATCTAGGTGGCCTAAAAAACCTTGGGCGAATAATTAAACCTTGTAAAATCTTTAAGCATTGTCAGATTTAATTAATTAATTAAGGACTGAAATAATTACTTATAAATACCCAAATGAAAGTCTAAGCCTATTAAAAATTTAAGCCTCATTCTTAGTTGGTAAGAAGACTAAAACTAAATTATAAATTAAATAATGAGGGGATAAAGTAAATCAATTTAAGAATTAAGAAAGGGTGAAATATATTTAAATATTTGATATAAGGCACATGTGTGCAAGAAAATATAAAAGAGGGTTTTTAAAATAAGAAAGAAATAAACATGAAATAATGTGTACGTATAGAAATGAATCTAGAGTCTAGCTACCACTAGTTAACTAGGAGAAGAATATTATTTTTAACTCAACTCAGATTTGTAAGGCACCAGTCATTAAATGGGAATATGGTGAATAAAGAGACACTAGGAATGATTTATGGAGTGCTTTTAGGAAGGGTGAGGGAAATCGACTTTAATTAAATAAAATGTGGAATTTTGTGTGCAACTTGGGGGGAAGGATGGCAAATGTAAGGGGGAAATAATTATAATTTATCTAATTAAAAAGTGAATTAATTGTGAAAGCGGGGATGTGTCATTAAGGAAACTCCTATAAATAAAATGGAGAATATGGAAAATCGATCACTATGGTTATTGGTAAGGTTATGTTGCCAAATTATTTTTGACTGGTTTTCATTGTGAGAGTTGGGATACCAATATTGATCTAGAGTGGTTTCTCTACCTTGTGATGAAAGCTTGGATCTAGAGTATTTATGTTTTGTGTGTGCTTGGCCCCTTGGCGGCTTGGGGGGATAAGAGGGAAGAATAGTACCCCTAGTGTTGGTTGGGAGGTACCAGTGAAGTCTCAACGGTTGGCAATCAGGGGGCAAGAAGGAGCGTCATCTAATGAATAACATCTTTGAGTTCTCCTTCACTGGTTATGATATTCTTATTCTGAGAATTGAAAGTGCTTTAAATTTTAATTGTTAAACATAGTTTATAAATTGTTTTCATCTATGTTGAATTTGAATCAAGTAGACCTTCTTCTTGATGGATTACAAGAAAAATAGAAAGTGAATTGGTATTATTTTAATTTACCATTTTCTGCCAAGAAATTGAATCTTCTTTATTATGGCGCCTCCTAAATTTTATTACATTCAGATTCTTTGTGCTCACAATTATATGGATTTTCAAGGGATTGTTCTTAATAATTTTATAACTGTTGGTAGATAGGTATATACAAAAAATGATTCCTCTGGATCGTTGTTGGATTTTGCATGTAAGAGTCTTTATTATTTGTCTTATTATTTGTCTTGTTGAATCTTTTTCAACTATTTGTATATTCACATTCGTTGTTTAAATGGTAGTCCTCGTCAGTTAATATTAGATACGGTTGAATCTTTGTTGAACATAGTTTTAAGTAATGCAAGTTTGCAGAGGTTGATTGGAATTTTATACATTTACATATGCTCCAGAAATCTTCTTGATTCGGAAAATTAATTCAACCCTTGCAGCTACCGATGGCATCTTATAAGGTTTTGAGATGAATGTGTTCTTGGGTGATTAATCCTAGCTTCATGAGTCGATTCGATTGTAATTTGGTCACTAGTTATGTGTAGAAACAATTGTACTCATTGGTGTTTTACTGGGTAGTTTTCAATTTGAACCCAATTATTTTCAAATTAATCAATAGGAGGCTTAATTAGCTTTAAATAAAACCTGTAAATCATTGTTGGGTGATTTCTCCTAGGCATAGGAAACATAAATTGTTTGCACATGTGTCTGTTCTTTATCGTTCTGAGAAAAAATAGAATTGCTTGGTAAATAAAGTCGACTCATGACCCAAACCTCTGCGTGTTGATCAACTTGAGTTTTAAATCCTTTTGGCATTCAGACCCAAATTCAGAGGCTTGAATATAGTTCTAAAACCGTTGATTGATTGATTTTGTATATACTTAAACACTTCAGAATCTGGAGGCGAGTCATATGGTTGTGCCTTGTAGAAGTCTGGTTCGGTCTTATGTTGTGTGCTTATTACCATGGGTTCTTCCTTCTTTGGAGTATGGGCCTTCTCTTGTTTCCATGTGTATAGACGCTTCCTTCATTGATTTGGGCATTGACTATTGTGTGTCGCCGAGTTTATAAACTTCCTCTTTTGAACCCGAGTTGCATGGGATTTATTTTCGCTGCCATCCCAATGGCATCTCTTCCTAAATATCGGTATAATATTTTTTTTGTCATTTTCTAGCACTTCTTGACAAACCCTGTATCAATATGCGGCCTTTCCTCTAAGACTACACTTTAGAAAATTGTTTTGCAGAAAGATTTAAATTTAATTTAATTGTGATAATTTTTATACCATATTGAGTGCCATAGTGAGGACTAGATTGAGTGGTAGATCCAAGACCAGATTGAGTGTCACATATGGTTTAGATGGAGTTCAAATGGTTCTACATTCTTGGTGCTACCCTTCTTGAAAAATGTATTAGCTACTTAAATCTCTTTGTTCACTACAACACCAATGGGAGCCTCTGTATAAACTTATGGTCCTTTTTTCTTTAAAAGGTTTATCAATTTATGCATAATCTTTTTCTACCTAATAAAATGGAAATATTATGATTTTAAAATGAACCTCTCCCTATGTTATTTTTACAACTCCTCTCCTTATTGAATACCTTATTTGTTGACTGTTAATTTGAATTATTTTTATCAGAAAGTAGGGTCATTTCAAGGTCCTTATCGAGTTTCATATCAAGTTATGTATCAAGTGTCAGATCATGTGTCGGATCAAGGGTCGGATTAGATTTCTAGAAAAATGTTGGCTACTCTTAAATGAAGTTGTGAAGTGTTTGATTTTCTTTTAATATCCTTATATATATAAAATAGTATGAGAAACCTGTGTAGTTCTGAAATATAAGAGATATTATTTAGTTACTTTAAATGAATATGAGAAAAATGGTTGGTGCAACACATTACCTTGTTTAGTATGATGTTGACCTCTTCAATAGTTTAAATGGTTATGTAATATAAGAAAGTATGGAGTCGGTATGTATGACTCAAAGAAGATTGACCTTCTTATGATTCTTTACAATTATAAATGAATAGGCAAGCAATATTGAATCTTCATATATATAGTTAATAAGGATGAATCTTCCCATGGTTATTTAAATGGTATGCATTCAAATTAAATGCTCATGATTGCTAATTATGATTAATTTCACATAGTTTCCTTGCAATGGAAATGTAAGGTAGTCTTGGAATCCTTCCATGTTATTGTTATGATTGAACCTGTTAGTTCTTTTAAAATGGATAGGAAAGAAATAGAATTTTTATTAATTTCCATTTATGATTGATTTTATTAGTTTAATAAATTGTATACATAATCCAAGGTAGCATCTAAATTAATGTATTGCTTAAGAGGATTGATCTTCTTGTGATCCTTGTAAATGAATATATAATTTTAGCCTTTAAATTCCTGATATATTTTAGAAGATATTGTTTAATATGAAGATGCATAGTTGAGCTACATGAGACTAAGATTTTAGTTATGCTCCTTGGCTTATTATTCTTTATGTAAAATCCAATTACTCATTTATGCTCAATCGTTGCTTGAAGGATTTATTAAGTAGAGTGGATTTTTATTGCACTAGGATGAATTGATGATTAAGTATGTTGATAGTTCTATTCTTGAATAGCAATGTATGATTGAATTAATGGGATTTAGATACTTCCTTGTTCCTCAGAACAGTCGCCAGTCCTGAGACCTTAAGTCGTCAAAATAAATTGGATGAATCCTAGACTTGAGTGTTGCTTATGTGTCTTGGAGGTCCTAATCTTGTAGGATAGGTTGGGCGGGTAGTTTCCTTATGTTATATTCATGTGAAATGATTGTTGAATAATAGTGATGTTGCCTTCATTTCAATTATGATGAGATTGATTGTGGTTATTAGATTATTTTGTGACACTTTTCATTTGTCCTAATGTTTTCATATAAAATTATATATATATATATATATATATATATATATATATATATATATACACACACACACTTTATTTTGTAACCATTATTTGTTGTCGTAATAGAGGGGACGTTACATTTCAACATGGGAGATATTATACTAGATTTAGGCTCTGAAGTAAATGTCTTGGCTAAGAAAAAATGGCAGTGTATGGGAGAACCCACATTAGGTTATTAACCTATCAAGTTGAAACTAGCAAATCAACACATAGTGTTACCAATTGGAAGGCTTAAAGGTGTGACAGTTGATTTTGATGGAGTGTGCACTATGGTAGATTTTGAAGTGATAGAGATAGTAGATGGCATAGCACCTTACCAAAAATTACTTGGATTGGACTGGGAATTTGATAACCATGATATAATCAACCTAAAGAAAAGAAAAATGAGTTTTGAATCAGGTGAATACAGAGTCATTGCACCATTGGATCCTTTAGAAGGAGAAATGTTTATAGAGGTGACTTGTTTGGATCTGGAAGAAATAAACCAGTTGTACAAAACCACCATGCGAGAAGAGGATTCTGTCAACCCAACCTCAAATGGAGCACTATGTTGGAGAAGAATTACATCATGTGCTTCAAACTCAGACACAAGTTTGGATAATTGGAAACATTGATTACATGAAGTTTCCACAAGGAGGTGTGTAAGAATAAACTGCGTCGTAAGATGGCTTGGTACAAAGATAAGAGAACCTCTCATTTTTCATGGGCTAAAAAAATTAGAGGAATTCTTGAAAAAATATGAAGAGGAAGTGTTAGAAAATAATAGGATCTTATCCCTAGATATTGCACTCAAGGAAACACCTACAACATGGTGTGGTGCGCAGAAAGAAACAATTTAGGATTGGTATCAGTGCAAACGACTATTGCACATTAGATTTGGTGCAGAACAGGGGAGGAATACAGTGCAAAAGTATGATGGAAAAGGAACACTAGTGGAACACTTGGAAAGGTGAAAAGCATAATGGAGGATGACACCTCTAGAAGAATGGCCTCATCACTTTATTCATACATTGGAAGGGATCTGAGGGAACTGGTATAGAGACCAAGAGATGTGAAGAGGCATTATATAATGGAAATGATTACAACAGAATTTCGTAGTAACCTTCTCATTTGAGCATGAGGACCCCAACATTGATTCAATGTTGAAGCTGATAAGGGGAATGATATTTTTTTATGGACAAAAGGTTGAAATCATGACAGAATATCAATATCAGAATAGACAGACAATCAAAGAGTTACTCTCATGTTATCATGTCGAAGAGGAAGCACCAGATGAAGATGATTCCCTCAACATTCATATTACATTGATTGAAGGAGAGAGAGAGGTGTAAGTTCCATATCTAGATTCATAGGCATTTGATGCACCAATAAAAGTGAAGAAAATCAACATTGGGACGACTGAAAATCCTAAAATGGCAGGTATTGGAGACTACTGGGATGAGAAAACATTAGAAACAATAATAGAGTTACTACACAAATACATCGACTTGTTTCTAACAACCTTTACAAAGATGAAAGGCATAGTAGGGGATATAGGTGAGATGAATATACCCCTCAAACCTAAATCTAGATATGTCAGACTGAGATCTTACAGACTGAATCCAGTGTATAATAAAAAAGTGAAAGAATAAATTGACCGAATTTTTGAATCTGGAATTATAGAACCAGTAGAGGAATTTGAATGTGTTATAACCCTATAATTCATAGGATCATCTGTTGACTAGAAAATTTTCACTCTGGATGTATTTTGGCTTACAAATAATATTTCATCTCTACAAATTATTTTCAAGGAAAGGAAAAGAAAAAAAAATTCATGGTTGTTGACGCTGAGTGGTTTTTCCTAACCCCATGGAGACAAAAGCAAGGGAAGCAGTGCAAAAAATCCACATAATGCACTTATCCTAAGTTTCGGAGAAAATATGACTTTGTGCTCACAGAGTAAAGACAGTGCATAAATGAACGATTGAGAGGTTGGTGCTAAGATCTATGGTTCACAAGATTTTTCGAACCCCCCCGACCATTCTACCTTTAACGACAGGGGGGGTCTAGAATTAGGTATAAAGAATGCATGCATCTAAATGGCTAAGAGGTTGGTGCATAGATCTACAGTTGAGATTGAATTCCGGACTCCCCCAACCGTTCTGCCTTTAACGGTGGGGGTGGGCCCTATCCTAACGTGTCATCCATCATTTTCGCCCGATCTCATCACCTCTTATGTATCCTTCATCCACCTCTGTGCCACTCATTCCCTTGTCCTTTCTTCCCTTAGCCACATATCGCCCACCATCCATCCATGAATAAGCCCACTTAGGATAATAAACAAATGATTATATTAATTAATAATGTTAGTAATAAGTTTAGTACAGTTATGTTTTATGTTAGACTAATTAATAATATAGTTGGTTTAATAGGCTAGACTAGTTAATAATTAATTGATTAATTAATAAATAAGTTAGTTTAGTAACTAGGATATTGTTTTGTTAATTAAATATTAAATAAAACAAAAAACAAATTAAATAAAAAGAAAAACACAAAACAAATTAAATAAAAAGAAAAACATTAAAACAAATTAAAACATTAATAATAAAATAAAAAATTAAATAAAACACATATAATAAAACATATATAAAAAAACAAACATAAAATAACAAAACAAAAACGTAAAGACAGATTTTTCCGGAGGCGATTCTAGGCAAATGAAGATAGATTTTCAAAATACGAGAGAGGTATTTCCTCAGCACGGGATGAAGAAAAAAAACCTCTCTCATTGTTTTCATAGGTTCCACGAGAAGGGAGAATCGAAGCCATCTTCGAGGTGCTTTTTTCCAGTTTGTCATTTTTCCATTACAGTCCTGATTTTGCGGGAGCTGTTACGGCCAACTGGAGGCAAATTTGGCGAAACCGAAGGAGGTTTCTGTCCAGAACATGCCCATATACAATAAAATCCTTCATTTTTTTCCTAGGTGTCAGCGTTGAAGAGAAAAAGATGTATGTTCGAACCCCTTTTTTGCATAAATTAGGCCCGCCTTTCGTGGAAGATAGTTCCAGATTTTGGGGGATTTTTGGTTATTTTTGGCCGAGGTGGTTAAATACGATTCACACAAATTGTTGGGGGATCTCCCCTATTTATTCATGGGATTTTAATGTAAAAGTTTGTTGATCTCATGCCCAGGCAGGCTAGGAGCACTATAACTTCTATCAAGAGATTTTCCAGAAATATAAAGAAACGTTTCACAGGATTCCTGCATGTTAGCTATTGGTGAAGTTTTTCCGTCGTCGTTGAATGTGTATCTGCCTTTGTTATCATTGTGTTTTCTGTCTAATTTTTTTAAAAGGAGTTGAAGTTATAGGATTTATCTTTTCATACCCTATTTTCTAACTTTTAAAAATATAAATGTTTGTCTTATGAGATCATTCACCTGGCGAATCCAACTAGCTCCAGACAATGCCAACTCGAAGACTCCACTGGAGGAAGAACCTAAAGCATGGACAAGAAGCCTAGAAAGACCAGGTACTCAAGATCAAATTGTATTCATGATATTATTGGTTTCATCTACAATTACTTTCTCTCTTATCATGATCTTGGTCCAAAGTATATTGTTGAAATTCAGGATGATCATTTTCAATCTGAAGAGCCTCAAGAGACTAAACCCCAAATTGTAGATTATGTACATACTCATACACCTGTGCACATCCCAGATGCACCTGTAGAAACCCTACTGAGACATAAGCCTCTTGCTTTATCTCTTATTCTTGCTAAACCTCCAGATGGTTGTAAGCCTCTTGCTTCACCTTCTGTACTTGCCAAAATCCCAGATAGATACAAGCCCCAAGATTTGCCTCCTATCCTCCATGACCTCCCCACAAATTACACCAAGAATTTGCCCAGGTTTGATGGAGAGGATGCCAATATTACTGCTCAAAAACACATCTAGAGGTTTGAAGGATGTTTTCCCTGTCTTTGCAAGGTAAAGTTAAGAACTAGTTTAAAAATCTCCCAGCCGCAAGCGTTAACAATTTCCATTAGTTTGTGCAAGTTTTCCTAGATCGATGGGTGATCATGAGAAATGTCTTTCTCTTCTTGGAAGAGTATGACCATTTGAAAAGACAACCAGGGGAAATAGTACAACAGTTTTCAGCAAGGTTCAAAAAGGTATATCATGCAATGCCTGTTGATATAAGGCCACCCCCAGGATCATCTCACTTGCATTTCCCAAATGCCTTCAATCCTGAGATGGCATTCCAATTAAGAGAAAGGAACACTGCAACTCTCGAAGAAATGCAGAACATTGTAGTTGATGTGGAGGCCAACTTGTTGATCAAAAGGTCAAAGGTAAAGAACAAAGAAAAGGAGCCGTTGAAGTCATTAGAAGCTAAATTGGACATTTTGGCCAGTTCCATGGAAGAGATGATGCAGAGGATCAATAGGAATAATGAGCTTTTTGTCCAAAGACATAATGTTCCATTGACGGTCACTATTTCCAAACACTTTGTTGTTCATCCTTGGTACCATGGTTTGGATAATGATTCTTTCATGTATTCAATTCACAACACAGTCAAAGATGAAGCTCCATCTCAACTTGCAGAGGAACAAGCAGCTGATATGATGTGCATGTTTGATGGCATTCCCTACTTGGATAATCCACCCAAGTATGATCAGTATGATCATGATCATGAGGCTGAAATAGAGGTGGATTGTTCAAAGAAATCAACCACAGGAAAAAGATCCTTTACAGTTCAGATATGGCAATCAACCCTTACACAACAATCATGACAACAATGAGGAAGAGACAAAAAATTTCAGAGTAAGGGAGAAATATTTTCCCTTATGTTTCTCTTCTTTTCAATTTTTGAGAGGAAATTGTAAGCATTTTGTCAATAGTAGAGAAGGAGAATTTTCTGATCAACTAGGTGAAGATGTCATTGTTGTTGTGGAGGTTGTTCTAAAACCATAATTGTAGCACTTTACCTACTCTGATTTTCAAATTCAAAATGAAAGCTTAAAGCCCGAGACAAATTATGAGTTAATCCAAAATAACTCTGTACCATTGTTCTTTAATTCATTTAAAATTTTGAAGGAGACTCTTGAACAAGTGTTGAAGGATAAATACATAAAAAGTCGGGAAATTTCATTTGAATCAATGCAACAGTCTTGTCAGTCTTTTCAGGATCCAATAGTTGATTGGTTGGATAACCTGTGCGGTCAAAATCATTCTTCATTCGCCAGTCATGAGTTGAAAAGTTATTATGATATTGACATGATCAGGCAGTCAGCTACAAGGGTGTGTTCAACAAAAGCATCATTTCAGAACCCATCAGAAAAGTTGCAGCCATGTCAAGAAGTGCATGAGGATGAAAATAGCACAACCATAGCATCAAATCATGAAGTTGAGTTGGTTAAGTTTGAATATCAAGGAACAGGTCAGTTCTGCCTTGATCCTATAGCCACCTATATGGAGAAATTGTTCACTGGAGAGCCCCAATCTATCCCTAGCATTACTTTGGTTCTTTGGGATTGTCGAGGTCTCTGTTGTAAAGATCAATAATATTTTCAGCAGTGGCCATTACACTTTGTAGTTTTGAATCTATGTGCAAAAGGTCAAGATGCCTTTTTGACTGTGCTAACAAGAAATCAAGCAGTCCACTGGTCTTAGCAGCTACTTGATTGGCTTCATTGGAATTTTTGTATTATTTGATTTAGCATGATTTTTAGCAGTATAGGTTAGGTAGGAGAATGTGAATAATCTCATCATTCCGAGCATCTCTTTTCAGCAGTTCTCATTTTGATTTGTTTTCAGTTGCAAGATCAAAACAAGTACAGGTTGCAGAATAAGATTTTGAGATCAACCTAAAGAATAAAGAACCGGCCTAGATATTCACAATTCAATGGTTCTTGACACCTCCCAAAAGAGTTTCCATCCCCAGGTGGAGTCACTATTATAACCCTATAATTCATAGGATCATCTGTTGACTGGAAAATTTTCACTTTGGATGTATTTTGGCTTGCAAATAATATTTCATCTCTGCAAATTATTTTCAGGGAAAGGAAAAGAAAAGAAAATTCATGGTTGTTGACGTTGAGTGGTTTTTCCTAACACCATGGAAACAAAAGAAAGGGAAGCAGTGCACAAAATCCACATAATGCACCTAACCTAAGTTTTGGAGAAAATATGACTTTGTGCTCACAGAGTAAAGACAACGCATAAATGAATGGTTGAGAGGTTGGCACTAAGATCTGAAGTTCACAAGATTTTCTGGACCCCCCTGAACATTCTACCTTTAATAGTAGGGGGGGGTCAGGAATCAGGTATAAACAAGGCGTGCATCTGAACAGCTGAGAGGTCTGCACATAGATCTACGGTTGAGATTGAATTTCAGACCCCCTCGATCGTTTTGCCTTTCACGGTGGGGGGGGGGGGTCCGGAATGGGGCATTTCTCTTTGGCGGGCCCTGTCCCAACGTGTCATCCATCCTTTTCGCAYGATCCCATCACCTCTTTTGCATCCTTCATCCACCTCTGCGCCACTCATTCCCTTGTCCTTTCTTCCCTTAGCCACATCTCGCCCACCACCCATCCATGAATAAACCCACTTAAGATAATAAACAAATGATTATATTAATAATGATGTTAGTAATAAGTTTAGTACAGTTAAGTTTTATGTTAGACTAATTAATAATATAGTTAGTTTAATAGGCTAGACTAGTTAATAATTAATTGATTAATTAATAAATAAGTTAGTTTAGTAACTAGGATATTTTTTTGTTAATTAAATATTAAATAAAACACAAAACAAATTAAATAAAAAGAAAAACATTAAAACAAATTAAAACATTAATAAAAAATTAAAAAATTAAATAAAACACATATAATAAAACATATATAAAAACAAAAACATAAAATAACAAAACAAAAACGTAAACAAAACATGTAATAAAAATAATAGTAAAAAATAAAAACCAAACTAACGCTATCCTAAGTTCTTACCCCCCCCNAATTAAATCAACGGGTATGATTTTTTCTAGACCCCCCCTCTCCATCTGAAGTTTAACAATAGGGGGGGGGGGGTCCGGAATGGTTGTTTTATGAAACCATTCCTCAGACACCTGTCATCCCCACAAGCCAGCAGACCCCCCCCCCTAAAACTGCTTACCACCTCAGGGGGGTCCGGAATACTGCCTTCCTGAAAAAAAATCACTTTTCCCAATTTTCACCCTTTTCTGCCTGTTCAGCATGTCTTTTTCCAGAGGTGATTCTGGGAAAATGAAGACGGATTTTCAAAATACGAGAGATTTATATTCTCAGCACGGCCTTAAGAACAAAAATCTCTCTCATTTTTTTCACAGGTGCCACGAGCAGGGAGAATCAAAGCCATCTTCGAAGCCCTTTTTTCCAGTTTGTCATTTTTCCGTTACAGTCCTGATTTTGTGGGAGTTGTTATGGCCAGTTGGAGGAAAATTTGGCGAAACAAAAGGAGGTTTTTGTCTAGCACATGTCCATATACAATAAAATCCTTCAATTGTGTCCCAGGTGTCAACATTGAAGAGAAACAAATGTTGTTCGGACCCCTTTTTTGTAGAAATTAGGCTCGCCTTTCATGGCAGACAGTTCCAGATTTTGGGGGATTTGTGGCTATTTTTGGCCGAGGCGGTTAAATCCAATTCACACAACTTGTTGGGAGATCTCCCCTATTTATTCATAGGATTTTAATGTAAAATTTTGTTGATCTCACGCCCAGGTAGGCTAGGAGCACTGTAACTTCTATCAAGAGATTTTCCAGAAATATAAAGAAACATTTCACAGGATTCCTACATGTTATCTATTGGTGAATTTTTTCCCTCGTCGTTGAATGTGTATCTGCCTTTGTTATCATTGTGTTGTCTATCTGATTTTTTAAAAGGAGTTGAAGTTACATTATTTATCTTTGCATACCCTATTTTCTGAATTTTAAAAATCTAAATGTTTGTCTTCTTATGTTGTAGTGAAGAAATTCTTAAATGCTTCTTTACTGTGATTGATAATCCCACCTTTTTCTGCTAATCCATCACTTATTCCCAAAGAATCCAATAGTTGCATTATCTCTCCCTGTGAAAAGACTTCTTATACACTGATCTTTGATCTCTATCTTTATGAACAGACCCCATATCCCAATAGAAGCATGAAACCTTTTCCAGCCAATCTACAAAAAACTCCAAGAACATAACCTATTCTGCATAATTAGCCTAATATCCTATTTCAAACAAATCTAAATTTGACAGAGAGATCCCTCTCTAAGTCTTGGAGGGATAGATCCCTGACTCAAAGAGGTTTTGATGTTGCCTCTATGACTACCTCCACAACCTTGGGCAAATTACAGAGTGCTAATAGAATGGATCAGTCTCATGGTAGTCTAAGAAAAGAAGAAACGAGGGGTAATGATTTCTATAGATTTGAGGAAACTCAATGATGCTTTCTTACATGACCCTTTTCCTACCCCTTTCACAGATGAGGTCTTAGAAAATGTGGGAGGCCAGGAAGCATATTCATTCATAGATGGATTCTTTTTTGAGAAAAAAGGGAGCAACATGGATCGTAGATCATGTTTCTCGCCCAAAAGTTTTATTTCTCGAATATATCTTTCCAACGATCTATTGAGTGCCCCAAATGAAGATCGTATGCAAAAGTTACGCCCCTCGGAAGTTGGCGTAACAACTACCCCCATCGAGGCCCACAAACCTTTTGGATTTTCATCTTCCGGGATTAGGGTTTTGGATTTTACTTTTGTTAAAAATTCCCTTAGAGCCTCATTGTAATGATCATCTTCTCACGAATGCGAGTAGCCATCACATCTCTTCTCAGAGATAAGCTACCACCATTCTAGCGAGTCTTTCACTTTGTATTTTACAGTCTCTGTACATTTATTTCGTTAATAGAAATCATGTATTATTGTATATCTGTGACTCTTGTTATATTTCTGCTATATCTCTGTTATATTGTTGTCTCTCTTGCAATATATATAAATATTTATGTGTTATATCTCCGCCCTCATTTCGTGCCAAAAATAATCTTGATCAGTGGTATCAGAGTAGGCTGATCTTGATTGTTTTTCAGTGCATGTCCCCGACGAGGTTTGAGTATAGAAATTTGGGTCTCGAGCTTGTCTCTCTTGAGGAAAATCACTCTCGCACACCCAAGAAACCCTCAATGGTAGAAGAAAAGAAAAACGACGGAGCAGACGATCCTATTAGTCTGTTGCTTGAGCAAGCTCTCACGCGACAGAGGGACGAAATGATGGAGAATTTTTCCCACATCCTTGAGCGCCTCCCGATAGCATCAGGCACATCTTCATCAAGAAGCCACTTTGGAGGCACATCACCTTTCAAGGTACAGTTTAATTTTGATATACCCATATTTGAAGGTCAAATAGATGCAGATGCCCTAGATAAATGGTTAAATATGCTAGAAGGTCATTTCTCTGTTCATAATTTTTCCGACAAGGAAAAGATCACCTTCGCACTCCTTAAGGCTCTCCCCCATGTCAAACATTGGTGGGAAACTTATTGGGAGCAGAGTTCCACAGAGGAGTCTGGAATATATGGGGTCGATCCCACTTGATATTTTTTTGTGGATGTGGTAAAGGAACAGTACTACCCTATTGGCAACTATGAGGACCAGTACATGAGATGGACCACACTGCGGCAAGAGAGGGGCCAATCAGTTCCAGAGTTCACCAATAGCTTCCATACCTTGCGCACCAAGCTAGGTATAAAAGACTCCGAACAACATTTGGTTCTGAAATACCGTGGGGCTCTACACAAATACATCCAAACTGAAATGGAGTTTTTGGACATCTCATCACTCGGTGCTGCCTATCGATATGTTGTTAAAATCGAGCAAAAATTTAAGCACTAGAACAAACACGAGTTTGGATCTGCAAATCCACAACATCCAAAGTATGACAAAGACAGCCCTAACAAACAGTCTCCCAGAAACCAGTCCAAGCCATAGGAAAAGAAAGGTCACGGGAAGACAAAGAAGGACACCGAAAAATGGTGCGATTTCCACAAAATCCCCTGGTACAAGACCGATGAATGTCTCTAAAAATAGTCATTGGTGGCCAAGATCAAATACAAGGAGCCGAACCCTGATTCAGAATCTGATTCTGAAAATACCGGTAAAAGACAGAACATCGACGCAAACCCCACTGCTATTGTCACGATCGCAGCAATTCAACCAGAAGAACCAACAAATCCAGAAGAGGGGGAGCACCATTTTCATTCATATATGTGGGTGAAGGGGACCCCACTACATTTTATTGTTGATAGCAGAATCCAGAAGAACCTCATCTCAGCAGAGGTCATCAAACAGTTGGGATTGTCGACAACACCACAGCCGCAACCATACAGCATCGAGTGGCTTTGCCAAGGATGAGATCTTCATGTCAGCCAGCAATGTCGATTGTCATACGACATCCAACCCTTCAAGGATGACGTATTATGTGATGCTTCCCCACTAGATGTCTATGTTTTTTGTCTTGGGCCAGCCATATATGTGGAAATGCCATGCTATCCATGAGTCTCGACCTCGTAGTGTCATTATTACTCTGGGGAGTCATCTCTACAGGATACCAGAGGTAGTTCCAACTACTGCCCCACCTAAACAGTGCCTCAAGGTAGTATCTCATACTACAAAAGTCATCTTCTCCACAATCTGTTCAAAAGGGGAACAAAAGGATACTGCAACCACTACAGCCTCGGCCCAAGCACCTTCTATCCACTAGAAGTAGGTTGACAAGGTTGCAGCAAAGCACAAAGATTCCTTCTACACACAGTCATCTCATGTAGCCAGACTGGTTAAAAAGGTCCAACCCTTCCAGCCACAGGTTCATGACGACCTTCAACAAACCAAGCAGTACGATGGTTCCAACAAGGCAAGCAACTCACCAAGATTCAGATTCAGCAATCGCTTTCCCCTCTCCCCCAGGAACTCAACGCAATGGATACCATTGCTTCCTAAGGATGGAGGATTGATATAGGTGGATATCAGTGGCCACCCACCTTCTCCAAATGGCCCAAAACATGTTTCTGGCAATTTTGATAATTTACTACTTTTAGCAGTTTTTAACTTATGGGGCCATTTTGAGGCCCTAAACAATGTTTTTTGAGAAAACAGGGAGCAACATACATTGTAGATCATGTTTCTCACCCAAAAGTTGTATTTCTCGAATAGATCTTTCCAACGAGCTATTGAGTGCTCCAAACAGAGATCGTATGCAAAAGTTACGCCCCTGGGAAGTTGACGTATCAACTACCCCCATCGGGGCCCACAAACCTTTTGTCTTTTCATCTTCTGGGATTAGGGTTTTGGATTTTACTTTTGTTAAAAATTCCCTTAGAGCCTCATTGTAATGATCATCTTCTCACGAATGCGAGTAGCTGTCACATCTCTTCTCAGAGATAAGCTACCACCATTCTAGCGAGTCTTTCACTCTGTATTTTACAGTCTCTGTACATTTATTTCGTTAATAGAAATCGTGTATTACTATATATCTGTGACTCTTGTTATGTTTCCACTATATCTCTGTTATATTGTTGTCTCTCTTGCAATATCTCTAAATATTTATGTGTTATATCTCCGCCCTCATTTCGTGCCGAAAATAATCTGGATCATTAAAATAGCTCTAGAGAACAGGTATAAGACTACTTTTTCTATAGAATGGGGATCCTACTAATATAAATCCATCCATTTGGACTGAATAATGCACCAACCATCTTTTCAAGGGTATTCATAGCTTCTTTTAAGGAATTCATGCATCAGTTTCTAGAAGTATATTTGGATGAACCGACTGTGTATAGTATTTTGAAGGACCATGTATAAGTGTTAAGAATAATGTTGGAAATATGTAGGAAATGCCAGATATTATTGAACATCAATAAATGCATTTTTGGTACACCCTTTTGGATATTGTTGGGACATATAGTGTGTAAAGAGGGTTTACTGGTTGACCCTATTAAAATTGCAGTCATTGTGAATTTACCACCACCAAAGTCAGTGCACTAGTTAAGAGAAACACTGGGACATACAGTCTATTACGGGAAATTTATAAAGGGGTATGCGTAGATTACTACACCAGTGAAAAAAATGTTAAAGAAGGACACCAAATTTCTGTGGAATGAAGATTGTCAGCAAGGATTGGACACTCTAAATGAAAATATGGTGATAACACCTATATTAGTATTTCCATATTGGGAAAAGACATTTCATGTGCACGTAGATTCATTAGCCATAACACTTGGAGAAATTATGGCTCAGCCAAGAGCAGGGGACTTAGAACATCCTATAGCCTTTGCAAGCAGAAAGTTGTCAGAATCATAGTAGAACTAAAACACTATAGAAAGAGAAGGCTTAGCCATGGTATATGCACTTCAGAAATTCAAGCATTATTTACTAGGTAAACAATTTAAAATTTGCATAGACCATTCTGCCTTTAGATATCTAGTCAACAAGCCAGTATTGGGGGGGAGGATCTATAGATGGTTGTTATTATTCAATGAATTCAATTTTAAAGTGATAGTAAAACTAGGGAAGTTGAATGAAGGACATGATCACCTAGCATGGGTAACCAATGGAGAATAACCTACTAACTTGGAAGAAAACTCCCCTGATGCACAATTATTTTCAGTACAAGTAGTTGATAAATACTTTGTTGATATTATTGAATACTTAAGTACTGGAGTTGTGCCGTAGGAATTTACCACTACGTAGAAGAAAAACTCGGTAGTCAAAGCTACAGAATATCAACTCATTGTTGTTCATTTATATAAGATGGGCACAGATAACATTTTAAGAAGGTGTGTATTAGAACATTAACAGCCCAAAGTTTTAGCAGAAGATCATGAAGGTATAGCTGGAGGAAACTATGTAGGAAAAGATACGGTGGATAAGGTATTGTGCACAAGATTATGGTGGCCAATAGTTCATAATTATGCCAAGGAATATTTTCAGAACTGTGATGTCTGTCAGAGGGTTGGAAACCCCAATAGAAGGGATGTGATTCCCTTAGGACCACAAGTAACTCTGCAGGTATTTGAAAAGTGGGAAATGGACTTTTTTGGACCTACTAATCCAACAACAAAAAATTCAGGAGAAAGATATATCATTATTCTAATTGAATACTTAACAAGATGGGAAGAAGCAGCACCAGTCAAAGAGTGTAGCATAGAGACAAAACCACACTTCTTATTTGAGCATGTGATCACTACATTTGGATGTCCTGGGATTTTGATGAGTGACCAAGGCACTCACTTTATTAATAATACCATCAGGGCTATGACTAAGGATTTTTAAGTCTATCACCAAAATAGTACACCATACCATTCTCACGAAAATGGGATAGTAGAAGCTTTGAATAAGATTTTGGAAAATGCGTTGACTAAGATCTGCAATGTTAACAAGGATGATTCAAACGTGAAAATACCAATAGTAATATGGGCATGCAGGACCACATGAAAGAAGTTGACAGGATATACACCATTCATATTGGTGTAAGGATAGGAAGCAATGGTGCCATTAGAATTTCTAGTACCCATTATGTGCATAGCAACAATTACCAACATGATAGAAAGAGGCACAATACAAGAGAGGCTAAGATAAATAATGTTAGTGGAAGAGGACATGATTCTGGTAGGATTTCACCAGGAGGTACATAAAGCAAGGGAAAATCCTGGCATGAAAGACATATTAAAAAGTAAAACTTCAAGGAGGGAGACCTAGTTCTTCTCTATGTCAACAAATTTTTGCAACATCCTGGTAAGTTTAGAATGCATTGGCCAGGGACATATCAAGTAAAAATTGTCATAGATGGGGGATCTATGTAGCTAAAGGACTTGGGAGGAACATAACTGGAAGGAATGATCAATGATAGTTGACTAAAACTGTATAGGGACAATCGACCTACTAACTCTTAAAAGTTACAACACAGTAAGAAAGAAATGTATATAATGTATTATAGTACATATTAGGAAAGAAAACTAATAAAAAGAAACAAAAAGGGGAAAAAAAATAAAAATTAATAAAAAAATACAAAAGGGAAGAAAAAAAAAAGAGGTAGAAGTTGACTGAACAAAAAGAAAGTGGGAAAAAGTCACGCATAACAATTACTACAACAACATAAAAATACAACGCATAGGAAAAATTGCACTAGGTGCAAATGCATGGAAAAAGTGAAAAAAAATTACGGCCAGGGATATAAAGTGCGAAAAGAACGCGTTGGTTCAACAGTTAGTGATTTGTTAGCATAGAGAAAGATACAAGTGTGTTCCCTAGATATAATTGTGAGGAGAAAAGATCGAGGGTTACCCGATAGGGCCAAAGGAGGAAGGAAATGATGAGGGATCCAGAGAACATCATTGATCTCAAAGATGTCACCACTTCTAAGACAGATTCCATCATCCCAACATGGGTTGAGGAGGAAACATTGGCAGACGCACATGGGGAAGTAGGGTAGAGTTTTGGGATTCAAAATGATATTCCAAACTATAATCCTGAAACACCCACTAAACCTGAAGAAATGAAGGGTCAGCAACAGGGTCGCGATGGCGAAGAGGTGTTGGTCAAGGACATCACCAACTAGCTAGACTCTGAAGGGGAAGAGGATGACACAGAAACAACAGAAGTAGGCCCATCTGTTGTCAGGAAGGAAATAAAGGCGCATGACAACATGGACATTACACTTTGATACTTCCCAAACACAATGGTCATTGTGAATGACATACTCGAAAAAGTACCAAAACTTAGGTACTCATACCACGACATGCGCAATGCGATCAAATTCCCAGATTTGGCCAAGGAAGCCTACCTAGAAAACAGAGGGAAAATTGGACCCCTAGGAAAACCAATATTGGAGCCTGCGTAGTAGATAACAAGGTTGTACAACTCCAGGATAATGAACGTCCTAGACATACCTCACTTCGAGTGTGGTAAAAATGTTGGGCTTTGTGTCAAACAGTGGCTAACCCAATTACATGGCGACATCCTTTGGATGGATAGGTCGGTATAGATTGGCATGGAATTAATAACAAATATTATGGTATTACCTACAATAGGTGCACATCCATAGGAGTACTTTCACAACAAGACACGTGAGAAGAAGATCACTGAGATGGTAAAAGAACAATTTAGCACTAGCAGTGGAAACAAGGGCATTATGCTCAGAGATATCAATGAAAAATGTGACAAGGTTCACCAACAAGATCATGGCTTGCAAACTGTTGAGAAATTTTAGGAAAGAAGAGTCTTCAGCAAGAGTCATCATAGTAGTCGCGTAGTGCACAAAGGGATTAATGTTTAGTTGGGCGTCATACCTCCTGAACCAATTTTTGATCGACTGCAAATATGCAAAGGATAATGGAACTGGGTTCCATTATTCTTGGATCATCATTCTCATATATTTTTCATGATGGGAGGAGCCAAAGTATTTATCCTTTCTGGATAGGAAAGGAAAGTGCTATGCAACCAAATATGAGTCCCTCTAGTAGGCTAAGGACAATAAAAATCAGCAGGAAAATAACACAGTATTTGCGATGCTACTAGAGGAGACAAAACAGAGCACATCAGATGTGTGGCGCATTTCTATGGAGGTGGTCTATGAAATCGAACGGATATATAGGTTTAAGGCATCCAAGAACCACAAGTGGATCCAGGCCGCAAGGGATATAAATAAGTCATGGTTGGAGATGCAATACTACGTCAGAAGGGAAACGATTGACTGGATAATCAAATATTGGCCAGCATGGTGGAAGATTCCAGTAGAAAAACTAGCAACAAATCCAGCCACAACATAATCCACCAAGCCCAAGGGGAAATCTGAAGAAGGCCCCTCAATAAAAACAAACAACCCAACCGATAACACTAGGAAGGCTACAACACGAAATCAAGCATCAGGAAGAAAAACAGTGCCAAAAATACCAAGGAAGACAAAAATGGTGACCAGGAAAAATAGTCGGTGGGATTCCAGAAAAGGGGATACATCATAGGCTAACAAGGAAAGGATACAGGACCCCAAGGAAGTATAATGCAATAAGTACAATCCAGGTCTCGTGTGTATTCTACTAACTTGGAGGTGGGAAGGGGAGTCGTAGAAATGTTACAAATCACCTGCAATCAATTGACCTACGATAAAGAAGAGGATAAGGAACACATCAACAAGATAGAGAAAGGGATAACAGTGATATATGATTGCATCCAAAATAGCGTGCAAGCACCAGAGAGGAATGCAGAAGAAAAGATAAAATCATTTCACAGATGATCGATGGATATAGGCAGGAAATCGAGGAGATAAAATAAATACGCAATCCTACAAATTATCCTTAGGTTCAAGAAAATATAAAACAAAAATCCACACTCTAGATAGCGGAGATGGAAAAGGAAGCAAGTTAAGTCACAAAACTGTTCGATAGAGATGCGAAAATTTGGACCATTTTGGAAAAGGATGAAAAGGTCCAACAATAGGACCAACAAGAAGAGGAAATAAGCATGACCATACAAGAGTTAAGGAAAAGGCATAAAACCATGAGCATTGCGTAGCACATGAATGGCACCCAGGAAATGAAAACTCTACATATAGAGTTAAAGACAGTGCAGACGAATAATAAAGAAATACAAGCCCATTTGGAGCCCCTCCAGGAACAAGAAACAAAGATGATTACATAGTAGGAGGAAGAGAAGACAAGCATGGAACACATACATTCAGAGAGTGCATCATTACTATAGGAATAGATAACAACGCAAATAGTCGAGTCACTAATAGAAAAAGGTACACACATGAAGGAAAAAGGAAAAGAACTAGAAGAGAAGTTCCACATCTTGGAAAAGGTTGTACAGGGAGCACACACCACTTGAGTGGCTCGGGATGAGCCCCATGTTATTGTAGGGGGCTTGTTGGGTGCAGAACTATTTTGGGAAGAAAGGTTATTTTGGGAGCAGGTCTGTATTTGGAGAAAGATTTGTTTCGGGGAAAGACATATTTTTGGAAAGAAAAAACTAATTTTGGAGCGTGTGCAACAGGTGGCAAGAAAGCAACTTGCAGAAAAAGAGGAAAGATAAATATGGTGCACAAGAAGACAATCCTAACCATGATAGGTTTAGGGTTTTTGAAAAATATTGTAATGGATATAAGCCTATAAAGTAGTATAAATAAGTACCTATGAGGTCTAGGAGGAGAGATCTGTATGAGAGAGGAGAAGAGATGTCAGTTAAGTATTACGAGTTAATTGGTTGGAAAACTATTGATTGTAATAAGTCTTGTAGAAGTGTCAAATAAGTTAGTCTTTGAGGGTTAGGTCATAGGTTGAGGATCCTTGTGTGATCTAGTTAGCCTCACAGAGGGTTCTTACCCTCATTTTGATTGTATTATTAAATATGTAATGCGCACAGTGCAAAATTTTGTAGAAGAATAAACAAAAGAGAAGAGAAGCCATATCTTTGTGGATGTAGCCCCAAGAGGGGGTGAACCATGGTAAAACTTATGTTCTGTGTGATTGTTAATGAATGCTTTACTTTTCTGCTGATCATTAGCTTAATAATGAATGGTTAGAGTAGCTATATCATCATTCATGCATAGGTATAAAGATGAATAAATCCTAGAAGTAGATGAATGATTAACAAGGATATTGCATAAGGAAGAAATAAGCCACCCACAATCCCCACTCATTCCTAGACTGCAAACACTTGAGTATTGCAGTCCCCCAGAAAATCTATCTTGGGTGAGACTGCATTATCCACCCTATGTGTGACGTTTCCTTGTAATTTAACAAGAGGGTTGATCGTTTTGAGGGTTTTTTTGGAAACTTGTTTGGAGATTAGAACCTAGTTCATCCCAAGAAGAAGAATTTCCCTAGCACCTCTTCTCTCAACGCATTGAATTCAATGGAGTATTTCCATATATTCAAGTTTGTCCCTATTGCTAAGAAAGAAAAGGTCCAAAATGTCCTTGAGAGATTGAAATTATTTTACATTACCTGAACCAAAGAGTATTACATTATCTACAAAGAGAAAATGAGAAATAAAATCATAATTTGTTATCTTGAATCCTTTCAGGAGTCCTTTGTTGCATGCTTCTTGAGTGATTTTTTTTAGGCCTTCTGTGACTATTAAAAAGAGAAAGGGTGAAAGAGGACATCCTTGTCATATACCTCTTGAATATATAAAAAACTTGGAGGGGTCTCCATTTATTATCACAACGAAGGATGTTGATTCAATGCACCCCATAAAATTGCAACTGGGTTCATCCCCAACTTGATCGAAGCTAATCTAAGGAAGGTCTAACAAACCATTTCGTAGGCTTTTGAAATGTCTATTTTAAGCACTCAAGAAGGGATTTTTTGAAATTTCATTGTATGCAGAGCTTTTTGAGCTAAAGACACAGTGTAATGGATTTGTCGCTTGAAAAATAAACCAAACAGTTCCTTTGAAATGGTTTCGCTCAGAATAGGTTTGACCCTATTTATGATGATTTTGGATATTAATTTGTAAATCAAGTTGCAATAGGAAATTGGATGAAAACCATAGAAAGTGACCGACTATAATTTCTTTGGAATTAGGGCTAGAAAGGTTTTATTGAGAGGACAAAACACCCTTCCAAATGCTTTACATTCCTGCACCACTTTTAGTAAGTCTTGTTTCAATATATTGTTAAAACCCAAGAAGAATTCCACTGTTAGACCATTCGAGCAGAGACTTTTATATTTTTGAAAAATTGATAGGCTATTAATTAATTTGGTATTTGATAACTTCTCTAGTAGGTCCTCGTTTATTTCCTCAATAATTTTCTTGGGAAATACATCGACAACTTTTAAGTTTTCTGCAATGGGGTAGCCCAGTTTTTCTTAGAAAAAGGATCTAAAAAATTCTACCCCCGCGTCTACCATTTCCTCGTGCTTGGAAACCATAACTCCATGTTGTTTTGTGATTTCTGTGATTTTATTATGAGTCTTTCTGTGCTGAGAAAATCTATGAAAAAAATTGGTATTGTTATCATATTTCAACCATATTACCATGATTTTTAGCCTCCATATCGCTTCTTCCAATAGTAACAAGTCTTATTTTCTTTTTAAAATATCCCCTAGTTCTAATTCCTCTACCTGACTTAGAGACCCATTATGTATTTCAGTCAGGAGGAAATTTAGGGCCTTCTCAATTTCCTTTAGGATGGATTGTGATCGATCTTGGAAATGTTTATCCCATTTTTTGGTTATTATTTTGATATTTACAAGATTGTTTTCTAATTGAATCATGTAAGAGGATCTGTCATCATTAGATAAATGAACTCAATCATTCAAAATGAAAGAGCGATGCTACTCTTCCTATAGCTAAGACTCGTTGAATCTCAAAGGGAGAGATTTCACCTTATCCGTCTTGACAAGTCTCATGAAAATTGGCAGGTGGTCAGAAAAACCTCCCTCTAAGACCCATGATGCAATTCCCTAAGATTTTAACAACAAATTTTAATAAATGAGGAAACAGTCAATCTTTTAAGTTACTAGTTCCTTTCCTTTTTGACCATTTTTCTAGCTTTGGGAAATATTCTGCAGGGCCACATCACTAGAGAATTCATTGTTATCCAATTTGAAAAAAAAACTTCTTGAGGATATTTTTGAGCAAGATCCCCCCAAATTTCCTAAGAGTAGAATGTGAAATTTAAGACCCCTCCAAAAATAATATTATCTACCTGTAAGACCCTCAAAGAAGTTATCCCTTCCCAAAGTGGGATTCGATCATAATACAACCCATAGAGATTTACCACCTTGAAAGAAGACTTTAAAGAGGAGTCCCCCAACTCCACCAACAACACCAAAGCTAACGAGGACAAGAATAAAGGCCTAAAATTTTAATCCCTAATATTGTCTCATTACCCCTTAATTGGGGCATATTATATTAGTAATGTTATTTTATTTATGTCGGCTTTAGGCCGTTAGTTGTAATTATACATCCTAGTCTCCTATCTATACCAAGGAGACATTTTCATTTTGAATCATATTGTACTTCAACATTTAAGTGGGGTAAAAGGAGGTTGCCCCCTCGAAGAGGCTTATTATCTGAAATTATCTTTTTTTCAAGGCATTGAGTACTTTTTCTGAGGTTTTTCTATGCTATATTGATATTTGGTTCTTAACATATGGTATCGGAGCTCAAGGTCTTGGGGTTCCATTGCTACATCTGAGACACCTTGGAATTTTCACTATAACTTTTTTCTACAATGTTTCCAAAGGAATGGCTTGGAGGATATTTAGTAGATGGATCAAGGTACATCGGTTTCAAAATTCAGCTCCTGAGGAATTATGCTTTCGGAGATACAACTTGTACAAGATAGGGTTCTGGAATCATCCTAAACCGAGTCATTGTGGAATTTTCTCTATAAAAATGTTTCTGTAACATTTCAGACCCTGAAATCTGGAGGCTATTTACAAACATTAGTAAGGTATTTGTGGTAAAAAGTTAAGTTTTGGGGTCATCTTAAATTTGTAGATACACCCTGTGTAAGATATTGTATCTGACTAGTCCTATTGACTAGTCTCAAGAAGGTGTTCCAGGTAAAAAAATCATAACTTCTTCCTAGAGTATCCAAATTGAGTGGGACTAGCTTAATTGGATCGTGGACAATCTGTAGTATTTATGGTGCGATTTTAACAATTTTATATCAATTATTTTGTGAGGGGCATGCTATACAAGTGAGATCTCCTGGAAAGGCCAAAAATCGGCAAGGTGTGGGGAAGTTACCGTAAATTCCACTTGGCACATCCAATTTTGATCAGACCTGTGGCATTGTAGAGAAGAAATATCAGAGAACTACATAAAAGAAATTTTCATACTCGGAAGGGCCAAAACTTGGGAGATACAACAGAACAAATATTGTCTAGCAGAACCACCTCAAAATCAAGGTTCAAAAGTGATACTTGTCCAACATGCCACCAAAAAAGGGAACTTCTACACCAAATAAGCCTCCAAAAAATCCTACTTGGACTCTTAATGAAGGTGAAGAAATGCGTAGGGACATAAATGAACTACAAAAGAAGATGGATTCAATGGAAGCTAAGTTGGATACTAAGATGGATTCAATGAAAGATAAGTTGGATACTAAGATGGATGGTTTAAAAGGGGAGATCATGGAAGTATTGAAAATTTTCGTAACAGAGAAGACACCTGAAAGTGAAAATGCATCCCATGAAATTCATTATGAGGACACAAGGAAGGTGAATCAACAATGGAGAAACTCCAACTTTCATTTGAAGACCAGCCACGTTCCTAAGATTGATATGAGGAAGTTTGATGGCAAGGATCCAATCACAAGGATACTTCAGATGGAGCAATTCTTTGATATCCATAATGTGCCACATACACAAAAGGTACAAATTGCTTCTTTATATTTAAAACCTAATCAATTTGTATGGTATTGATGGCTTTGTTCTCACAAATCACTCATCACTTGGAAAATTTTCACGGAAGAAATGATAGCACACTATGAGGATACAAGGAGCAATACCTTATTTAGCCAATTGATAAATCTCAAGCAAAAGGGTTTAGTTACCGAGCACATTGAGAACTTCCAAAGATTGAATATAAAGGTAACCGATATTCCAAATGAGCACTTGATTGATGTATTCATAGGAAATTTAAAGGATAACATTCAACATGATGTTCGGGAACCCAAATCATTGGAGAATGCATTTAAGGTGGCAAGAAATGTTGAAAGTAAAAATATAGCTATGGCTACTAGAAGTACCAATCCTAACATCTATAGAGAGAACAATGCTCCTTCTTCTAAAACACCTCAACCTACAAGGTTGACACCTCAACAATTGGAGGAAAGAAAAGAAAAAGGTTTATGCTTTAATTGTGATAGCAAGTACAGTAAGGGACATAAGCGTGGTGAGAAGAAATTATTCTACATAGATTATAAAGAGGAAAAAGAACAAGAACAAGAACCATCTCAAGATGAAAATGTAGAAGCAATTTCTTCTGAAGAGTTGACTCCCACAATATCGTGTAATGCAATGGCTAGAATTAGCTCTCCTCAAACCCTCAAGATCGAAGGATACATCAAAAAGAAAAAGGTAACAGTCCTAATTGATTCTGGTAGTACTCATAATTTCATTCACTATAAATTAGCCAAAGATCTCAATTGCTTTGTATATCCAACGCCAGAGTTTCAAGTAATGATTGCATATGGAGGAACTATCAATTGCTCAGGAAAATGCAATAAGATCAATCTTACTATGGGGGAATATGTAATGAATAGTCCAATGATTTCTATACCCATGGGTGGTGCAGATGTTGTACTAGGAATCCAATGGTTACAATCATTAGGAATAGTGGCTTTTAATTTTCCAGAACTTTTCATGAAATTTTCATTGGAAGGAAAAGAAATTGAGTTAAGAGGTATCACAGGGAAACCCGGTAAGGTGATAAGCTCTAGCAGCATGACAAAATTATTGAAAAAGGGTCATCAAGGCGTTATTGCACAACTATGGTCACTAGATGTTCAAACATCTAAGCCATCTATTCCTCAAGATCTCCAAAGGATCATTGATAATCATTCCAAAGTATTTGAAGATATTCCCAAAGGTCTTCCACCCACTCAAAATCATGATCATGAAATTCACCTAATTCCTGGGAGTGTTCCTCCTAACATCAGGCCATACAGATACCCTTATGCCCAGAAGAGTGAAATTGAGAGCATGGTTGAAGAAATGTTAGAGGCTG
>JASDQU010011382.1:94911-140976 GCA_032191745.1 Picea mariana | reverse complement strand
AGATCAACATCATAGTGAAAGAAGTTTTGAAGTAGGGGATTGGGTATTTTTAAGACTACAACCATACAAACAGATGTCCCTCAAGAAAGCCAATAAGGATAATAAATTATCACAAAAGTACTATGGCCCTTATAAGGTGTTTCAAAATATTGGTAATATGGCATACAAATTGGAGATACCTACATCTTCACGAGTACACCCAATTTTCCATGTTTCATGCTTAAAGAATGTTATAGGCGACAAAATATCAGTTCAAACTATATTGCCAGAACTTGAGGAGGAAGGAAAAATCATATTGGATCCTGAAGCCATCACTGACACAAAAATTCGCCAGCTGAGGAATAGATCCATTTCAGAGTATCTCATTAAATGCAGGAAACTATCGGTTGAAGATTCCACTTGGGAAGATGATTCTTTTATACAGAAGCATCCAGAGTTACTCAAGCGTTGCGGACAACACTTGTCTCAAGGGGAGGGGCATGTTAAGCCCTAATATTGGCTCATTACCCCTTAATTGGGGCATATTATATTAGTAATGTTATTTTATTTATGTCGGCTTTAGGCCATTAGTTGTAATTATACCTCCTAGTCTCCTATATATACCAAGGAGACATTTTCATTTTGAATCATCTTGTACTTGAACATTTAAGTGGGGTAAAAGGAGGTTGCCCCCTCAAAGAGGATTATTATCTAAAATTATCTCTTTTTAAAGGCGTTGAGTACTTTTTCTAAGGTTTTTCTATGCTATATTGATATTTGGTTCTTAACATAAAACATGGTCTCCATGTTGTAAGGAGACCCCCCTAAAGGCCCACCGAGTCTTAGGAAAAAAAAAAAATCCATGGAAACCATGGTATGAAGACACCTTTTGCTAAAATTGTGTGGGCACCCCCCACCCATATGATGTTGAGCAAAAGAAAAATCAATGGGTAATATTTGGATGGGCCATCCCTACTCTAAGGGCCAGAAACATCATTGACTGCTTACCATACTAAAATTTCTTCTTTACTTTATATTGGGCCTTGGAAAAAAAGTATTGTCTACCCACCTATCCCCCCAATGCCTTATCGAAGACCAAACCCACATCGAATTCCCCAATCGACTTCAAGGGAGAGGAGTTGTTCCTAGGCTCTAATAAGGGGGAGGGAGAGGGATTCATAGGTGTCATTGATTTGACCTCATCATCACATGCAGGGCAAAGAAGATGAGAAATCACTTTAAAAGTATTTTTTGAAAGTGATAGGGAAGAACACATATCCTTAATGACCGACTCAACAAGACCTTTCTCTAATGAAGAAGATATTAGCGTCACCTTTTCTTCCATGGATTTGCTTCTGGAATCTCCATAACCTGATTTTTCTCCTTCCACATGCGAGCAATCCTCCGGGGACTTCCTTTCCCAATTGTTTCTAAAAGACAGAAATTGGGAAGGATGCCTTCTGCATTGGGCCTAGAGGTGACCAACCTCATGGAACTCAAAGAACTGGAAATTCGCTTTCCAATAATTGATGCTTTGAATATAGGTAAAACCTTGCCATACCAGCTCAATTCCATCCTACAAATTGTCCTGCATGTCCACTTCAACTTGTATCCAAGACCACTGATGATCCCGCTTTGTGTCCTAGTATGGTTCAAGACAATATTATTATTTTTTTTTATTCCCAATAGCCTTCATCAAATATACATGCTAGAAAATCAACAGAAGGTTGGGAAAAATCACCCAAACCTTTATTAGAGCCAAAGGGTCACGTGTTGGATTGAAATAAATTCACCACTTTTTTAGTACCAGACCATAGGGTTCCCAACCCCAAACCATGCTGAATAATTAGTTTAGGTCCTCCCTAGACTTTATCCATGAGAAAAGTGGGTAATATTTCCTTCCTTAAAAACCATATAAAAGGAGATCGTCGCACCCTGTTGAATGATAGGGGTGCAATGATGCTTGATTGTTGCACGCTACACCAAAACTGGATTGTGGCATCATCGTATGTTGCTTGTGCATGGGGTGCGACGATGCTCAAACAAAGGAAAAAAGTGAAATTCACGAAATTTCTAGAAGGGAATCTTCTAGAATATGAGGTGGCCTCCGATAGGTTTGGATCTTACTCGCTTCTCTAATTTAGTGAGATCATCCTAATCTTCTCATCCATCCCTCTTTCACCTTATATAAAGAGGGATCTCTCATGGTAAAGGCTAGGTTGGCTTATGCATGAAGAATTATGTTGTAGATTATACTTGAGGTAGCTTTGATTTATCTCTCCAAGTCAAGTTGTGAATGCTCTTCATCAAAATAATTGGAGAAAAGGTGTGTGTGTTGAAGCAAAGGGCCATTGGAAGGGACCTTGCAACATCAAGGCATGGGTTGTAACATAGATGTGGTATGAAAAATAGGTCTATACCCCAAAATATTTAACCAATTCTCATTGATCCATTTCCCTAGTGTATTTGGGCACACAATCTTACCACAAAAGTGCCCAACGTTAGTTCTACCCATCAACTTTGGAATCTTGTCGAAGGATACGTCATCACCTACCACAATTTTCTTCTATTTTTTTCTTTCCACTACTTTGTCTTCATATTCCACTAAGAACTAGATGAGGCTTGTAGATATTCACCTCTACTAATGTTATCCTTTGAAACATTCTCACACCTTTCAAAACTGACAGATGTAAGGAAAGGGAGCATACATGAGGCTCATTACCACCTACATGTTCTAGATAATCCTTTGATCCCTCAAGAATAGTGTCTCTTGTATTTTCTTGTGTCATAATTGAATGCATTGCCACCCTATAATCCACTCCACTATAACCTACGTTTTCATGTGGATATGATGACTCTAATGCGCCCATCGATTTGATTACTTGGCCTTCTATGATCGTGCAAAGTACGAGTAAAAAAGGAATCCCTCCTTCAAAAATCTAACTTCACCATCATAATCCACCTTGTGATATTTGAACTTTGTGACCATTTTCCTTAGTATTTGGTCCAGTGCTTGACCTCTGGTAGTACCAATGTCATTCCCTATTTTTTCTTAAAAATATATCATTGTATGTTAATGATAACCCAACCATAACTCTTGTCTCCTACAATAATTTCAAATTTGAGGCTGAACTAGGGTTTTCTTCACTTGAACCCCATTATTCATGTGTGTGTGTATATATACACATTTAATTTTTTTTAATTTTCTATTTAAAATTTAAATATTTTTCAATGTTTATGTTTACAATTGTTTTTAAATTATTATGTGTTTTCAATGTAAATATTCATTAATATATAGATATTTATAAAAAAAAATATGTGTTTTCATTGTTTTAGTTTTTTTAATAATTTTCTTTTTATTAATTTTTTTTCTTTTTTATAATTTTATTTGCATGAGTGTTAGTGTTTTAGGAACTAATATGAAAAAAGGTGCAATTTTAATATTGAAAAAAAAAAAAAAATGTGTTACTTATAGAAATATGTTTGTTATACATTTATATGCCACCTATCTACCTGATGGACATCATCTAGAGGTCAACAGTTTGAGCCCATGAACCATACCACTTTTCCCTTGAGTTTAACAACATTTGTTTCCTTGATTACTTCTTGTCCCTTTACAACATGCAACCAAAAGAGATGATTTCTCCCTCTCTTCCTTCAAGGAGCGATCGTTCACTCCCTGCCAGTTATTCAGGGTGCGAATGAGTTTATTAATCCCTTTTTAGTACTGATTTTATGGGATGAAATTCAATCATGATTTCTCGGGGTTCGACTGCGAGAAGATTTTGATCCTAGGCATGGGAATCCTATCCAATTTAACCATTTGATCTTATCCCTAATATCCTATATAATGAGGGGACTCTCATGGGAAAGGGGGAAAGGAAAAGAAAAAGAAAAAATATTCCAGAAGACTGATTACTAAGCTTGGGAAAGGGACTTGGGAAAGTACTGCAACATCAACTTCCTTGAGTGTAAGTTGTAATCTATTTGTTCCATTAATAGAAGGTGTAAAAGATCTTTTCCTCTACTTGGATGTGTATGTACTTGTTATGTTTCCTCGGGGAGAATTAATGTTTTATTTGGTTGTGATACATTATTAGATCTATCATCGATTTATGCATGATCATTGTGATCCTGTGAAGTGGTTTTTTTTGTCTCTATGTGTACGGATATGAGCTGCAAGGAGAGAATGAGATCTTCGTGAAAGCGAACAAACAGGAGTGTACAGGGACAACCTTMTATCATCAGGTAAGCATTTAATTATACCAGGTACTCTTCATGTATGAATTAAATCTAAGAAAATATGTCGTTTACACCTCTATTCTATCTTAGGTCTAGCAAGAGCCTAAGGAGGTTTATCTCTTGCAGGGTGAAAATATCCTATAAAAACKTTTCAATTCAGATGTCRATTTCATGGTTTTGATTCACAATGATATTAGATTTCATGACCACAGTTTCAAGCAAGTTATAATGCTAACCTTAAATAAAAGGGGGTGTGATTGGTAGCACCACTTTTAGTTTTAGGAGTCGATTTTAATKTTTTTGTTTGGAATGGTGTTGTTTGTCAATATCATGATTTGAATGAAGTTGTAATTTTAACCCTGAAAATAAGGGGTGATGTTGTGAGAACCACCTCTTGTTTCGGGGGTCAATTTTAAGGTTTTTATTTCTAAATTTAGAGAGGATGATTGCAAAATTTTGTAATTTTAAAATCTAGAAAAAAATTAGTGTTGTTGGTAACACCATTTTTGAAATGGGGGAAAAAATAGCCACTAAATGTGACCTCTAAAAAAATGCAAAATATGGAGTGTTCTCACTAATTTGGTAAATATGTTCTTTCATAATAGATATGTGTTAGCTTCAGGACCAGTAACATGGATATTCTCAAGGAACCCACAACCATGAATAATAAGTGAGGGGTTTGAATATCAACCTAGGAAATAAGGAAACTGAATCCAATGGCCATAGAAATAGGTTGAGGAAAATAGAGTTGGTGGAGACAATGTAGAGCCTTAGGATGAAAGTACATATATATAAGGTTGATAATGAGAGAATAATAAAATATCAATAGGAATAGAATCATATAAACACTCAGTTGTTATAGAGTCTGGACCAATGCAAGGTTAAATTAAGGTTGACTCGGGTCCAAGACATGAGGAAGAAGGTAGACCACATGTAAGAAGGGAGAAATAAAGAATATCTACGAACTCAAGAAGTGATATTAGAACTCACAAACATCATCATTCACCCACTCACTCAATCAAGAAACTGTATTCATGTAGAGAATCATAGAGAAATCCAGAAATGTCTCATGTCATGCATCAAAGAAGAAGGCATGAATTTGACAATTTACAAGGAGAGCTTAGGAATATCAAGCCACCAACTTTTGATGGAGATAATAATAAGGGAGAATAGGATGATACCTGGTTTCTTGGAATTAGAGATGATTTCTGGTTGCATAGTTACTCACCAAACCTTGAAGAAATTATTTTCATCTACCATCTTCAAGGGAAATATTCTATGTGGTGGGACTAGCTAAAGAAATTCAAGCACATTAATGATAATAAGGTCTCTTGGAAGAAGTTTAAAAGGTATTTCCAACAACAATACCTTTCATAGAATTATTATGACAAAAAGATGCAATATTTCTTTGAACTCGAGATGGGGAACATGACTATGGAGGAATATGAGAAGAAATTATTAGAGTTGTTTAGGTATGCAAGATTCATCAAGGATGACCAAGGTAAAATTCATATATTCTTCGTTGGATTTCCATGATTTTAAAAATATAGGATTCAATTTGATGAACCTATGAATATGAAGGAGGCCATTAGGAAGACTAGGTACCTATATGAGAAAAACAAAGGAATAACAATGGTGTTGAATTCTTGGAGGGATAAGAAGAATGATAAAGTGGATCAAATAAAGAAATGATTAAAGACACCTTTCTTTAGGAACATATCTAATTCTTATCAGCAAGGCAAGGCATCTTAGAGTGATTCCAAGATGGAAAAATCTTTGAGAAAAGAGAAATACAACTAATCACGTTTTGTGGTTGTAAGGGATATCATAGGTACAAAGTGGATATAATGAGGAATATACACGATATTTAGGAAGTAACTACAATATAATATGTGGGTAGAAGTATTCAAAGGATATATGCATCCCTAAAGAATCAAGAAGAAGAAAAAAAGTCTCGTATGATTGAGGTAGAAGGTAATATTACCAATCATGCTATTGTTATTTTTAATTAAGTCAGGCACAATTTATAGTTACATTGATCATAATATAGTGGACAAATTTAACTTGAAGAGTAATAATCTTGAAAAGACATGGCTAGTACAACTAGCCACTGGGAACTGTTACCCCCCATGCCTAGGGGTAACTAGAGGATATTGTATCTCATGTCCCGCAATGGAGAATAGGATCCTAACTATGATGATGATCAACATGTCGATATATGGTATCCCAAAAGCACCCCTCATTCACCTTTATAGATATAGTTCAACCAAGGCTCATCACATCCAAGCAACCCAGTGTATGGGAGATGGTAAGACAATGTCACATGAGGTATGCTAGTCTTTCTTTCATGCAAAGTGTTGTGCTTAATTTTTCGAGCATGTGGATGAGGATATTTGGTTGACGTTGGATAATGGATCACTAACTTGGGAAATTGTGTCAGTTTCCTTTTTTAACCTTGGTGGTCAACATCCATGCCCTAGTCATGTGTTGTCATCACCCAAGGAAAATGGGTACTACTAGGGGGCCCTCACAACGGTAATGCTTTTTTCCCCATCGTACTTAACACTTAACATCTTGGAGCCTCTCATAGTGTACCAAATTTTAGTAATGGGTCATGGTTCATTCTCTCATGAGAAGAAGGGGTTGAAGGCCCAAAGGTTGATGCAACTACTCTATACGTGTATGATTATAAATGATAAAATCCACCATAAAGTCTCAGATCATCTTGATCTATACCCCCTATAATGGTAATCACCCATGTACGAATGTGAATGAATGCAACAAATTATAAAGGACTATAACCCAGTAAAAAATGAATGAATGAATCTTGAAACCTTTTAAAGGGGACTTGCAAATGTTAAATGGGTATCAAAAGGAAAATTAAGGGGTTTGGAATGAAAAAATTACCAAGGAAATGGTATCTCAAGAAATCAAGTTCTCCCTCTAGAAAGGCGCTCATAGAAATGGATTCATTGACACCATAAGCCATGAAATAATCCATAAAATCGTATCACTATCACACTTAGTCTTGAAGGTTTCCTTTATTTATTGCTTCCCTCAGGACCTATCCTTCTATCTAGGTATTTTAGTTTTTGTCTAGGTTGGCACACATAATAGGGTTAGATGAAGGTCCTCCCATACTTAAACTTGCCAACTCACATGAGATCTGGGGATGGTTTGATGCTTTAAGGGGATACTAAGGTGAATATTTACATGGCTTATATCTTAAGTTACAACCTCCTTTGCATGTTTTAAGGACTAATATGTATTGTGCACATTGGATAACCCTGTCTTATACTTTTCTTTGTTTGGATGTACCTGACATGGTTCTTTGAGGGAGGTCATGGGATTGTACCCATCACCTTGTTCCTTTTATAGAAATACTATGGCATGTGTGATGTAGAGTAGTGAGTTATTTAGTGACTCACCACCCTCAAACATCAACACTCGCATCCTTGGAACCTTGGGCAATAGATAGATGGGCTTGGTATGAGAAGATTCAATCATGATGGTAGAAAAATGGAATGGAAGCCTGTAGGCTTGGTAGAGTATCCTAGATATTATTTTTCACCAAGATCAGGTACGTTGTAGTAGTAGATAACTAGACACCATGCAGAGATGAGATGCATCTCCCTCCATCCTAGATGCAACACCTAGATCCTGAACATTGGCCCCCATTAATTGATGATGACAACATCTTTAGGGTTTTATAGAGATAGGATTTGGTGGACACCTGAGGTACTAGTGATGGTTGACATGACTTTAGGTGAGGAGAGACATCATTTTCTCCCATTTTCTCTTAATTGGTGCCATGTAGAATTTGGAGGCCTATTCCTTTCCTAGGAAGGATTGACGTCTCACAAGTGTGGCTCTTTTATGATCTATTTTTTCATTTAGCATTTTTCAAGGGAAAAATTAAGGGTCGTCCCCACTTTTTATGAAAAAATGTTATGTTATGTGGACAAATATGCTAGGCTAGCCTCATATAATAAGGTTATCACTATCTTTATTTTTCTCATCAACATTTCTCACCATTTTTGGGGTAACACTTCTATATTTTTGTTATTTCATCCATTCTTCGTCTCTTTATATTATGTGTTATTCTTGGAGAAGGACTCATGTAGATGATTTTCTTATTTTGGATGGGTATTTATGCAATTAGGGTTTTGTATTATTCGTTTCTTGGATAAAGTAAGTAATTTTCTATAATTCTATGGTATTTTGTTGATGTAAATGGTGAAATTTCTATTTTGTTGCAAGAATAATTGTTTTGTTGAAACCCTAAGGAGGAAACATAAGTGTTTCTTCCCTTCAAAAGTTTTATTTGTTTAAATTGGTGAAATATCCTTGCTAGGGTTAGAATTCTAAATACCTAAAATGTTATCACTTTAGTATTTTATCCCTAGACAAATGATCTTTGATTTAGTTGAAGATATAACAAAGAAAAACAAAATCTAGGGCCCAAACATGCTTGCACCCTATATTCCCTTCTATTCAAAGTCTAAATCCTAAGGCCCAAACATGCTTGCACGTTAGGATTTGAATTTATCTCTTTGGTTTCAACTAATATGATTTTCAATTTTGGATTAATTTGAGACTCCATAGCCCCTAGAATGATAATGACATTGATCTAGAATCAATCTTGTGGTGAAAGTAGTTGTTAAACCATTTTTCTAAATATCTCAAGTGTTCTACTAACTTTAACCCTAGAAAACTTACAAAATTTATTGTTGTTGTTACAAATTTTGCTACAGACATTGAAAATTTTCATAGACCTAATTACAAGTGGCTTAACTTATTCATAAATCACCTATAACAATTGGATAATATTCTATTGGTTGAATGCTTACATTTTATGGTCAATTGTGGTGTTTATGAGTTTTATTTCTTGTTTATATTGCAAATCATTTATTGTTGTTATAAAGGTGTTTACTATTGTAATTTTCAAAAGCCAAGTGCAATTCAACTTGTGTAGTGTCTATAGAGGTCATTGTTTCATACTTGAGCTTGGTAATTGTTATACATATGCTACAAATATTTTCTTGTTCCAGGAAGGTACAATGATCACCTTACAACCTTTCCTTCCTTATTAGAACTAGAACAACTAACCAGTGATCAAGATAGGGGGCGGTAGGATTGGATACTAAAATTTTTATTTGATATCTTGAGGTCACCAAGAAATCCTCCCTTGTGGTGGAACTCCTCAATCACTAAAACGAGGGAATATCCTACTTAGGTGACAGTGGTAGTTTCTTCTGTAGTTATGCAAAATTTGGGGATATTATTGTGGGATTTGCACAAGTAAAAATCCTACGATAATAGGACCAAAAGAAGAATCAATAATATTGTTAGGATCCATCCCATAGACTTGAATGAAGTAAACATGGTTGGAGACATGAATATCATACCATTGGGATCTTATGATATCTTAATTGAAATGGATTGGTTGGGCCATCATCATGCTTTGTGATGTTGTCATAATGATACATTTACATGTCTTAGTGGAGAAGGAAAAAATATCTTAGTGAAGGGGATCCCGAGACCTATTCCTATAAGGAAAATTTTGGCCTTATACCTAAAGAGGTGCTTCATAATATCATGCCAAATGTTTGCAACCCATGTGGAAGATCCAACTAAGGGAGAAGATCCAAGTATTGAATATGTTTTAGTGCTACAATAGTATGAATATGTATTTTGGTATATATGAGGTTTTCGACCCAAGAGAGACATAGACTTATCTATTGACTTAATCCCCAGAGCTTCCACAACATCTAAAACTCCTTATAGAATAAAAATAACTGTAAATGAAGTTCAAAGAATTGTTTAAAGGGTACATACATCCAAGTGTCTCAAATTGGGGAGAACCAATACTATTTGTGAAGAAAAATGATAGAAACTTTACGATGTGCATTGATTTATATAGTTGAATAAAGATACAATGAAGAACAAGTACCCTCTCCCTAGAACTAATCATCTCTTCGACTAGCTAAGAGGAGAAAAGGTATTTTCCAATATAGACCTAAGATTAGGGAACCATAAGTTGAGGATCAAACATGAAGTCATTAGTAAGAAAAATTTTAGAAACAGATATGGACGTTATGAATTTTTGGTGGGGCCATTTGGATTGACAAATGCACCAGTTGTCTTTATGTGTTTGATGAATGGTATTTTCATAAATTACTTGGATAATTTATTCATTATCTTCTTGGATGACATCTTTATCTATTCTAATTTAGAAGAACATGAACAACACATAAGTATGGTGCTACATGTGTTAAGGGATCATCAGTTTTATGCCAAGCTAAGCAAATGCTCCTTTTACCAAAAGAAAAATTTCAACTTAGGACATACCATTTCATAGGAGCGCATAACAGTGGATCCATAAAATATTGGGGAAATCATAGGATGGCCTAGACCAAATAATGTTACATAGGTCATATCATTCATGGGACTTCCAGGTTATTATAGGATATATATTCTAGGATTTTCCAAGATTGCACATCCCATCATATCTTTGCAAAATAAGGGAATGAATTTTTAATGGACCTCTAAATGTGAATAAATATTTCAACATTTGAAGTAATTATTGACATGTGCACCAATATTGAATATTTTTTATCCATAGGAGGATTTCATAGTTTCTAGTCATTCATGCAAGGAAGGGGTTGGTGGAGTCCTCACACAAAATGGGCATGTGGTATGTTATGAGTCAAGAAAGTTCAAAGCGAAGGAGATGAACTATTCCACACATGAACTAGAGTTGGCAGCCATGGTTCATGACTTAAATATGTGAAGGGATTATCTCATGGGTATAAAATTCAAGTTGAGGAAACACCATAGTGGTCTGAAATATTTGGTTGAGAAGACAAGAGTAAATTCCCAAACAATTAGATGGCTAGAATTTCTTAGCAATTATGACTTTGATATCAAGCACATCAAGGGAAAGGAGAATAAAATGGTTGATGCACTCAGTAGGAGGGTTCATGGGATCCATGCTACAACCATAAGTATGTACAGATCTGATCTAAAAGAAACAATTTTGGGAGATGATAATTTAGAATAACATTAGTTACAAGATGAGGAAAGAATGCAACAAGGTAATTTGCAACCAAAGTACAAAGAGTATGAGTTGGTAGAAGATGGAATATTAATTAAAAAAAAATACGGTATATGTTCTTAATTCAAATGAATTAAGGAATTTCATACTAAAGGAGAAACATAATGTTCCATATGTTGGACACCCATGCTATCATAAAATCATTGCAACAATAAAGATCCAACATTTTTTGTTAGGTGTGAAGAAGGATGTGGCTGGGTACATATCCAAATGCATGGAATGCCAAAAGATGAAGTTTGAGCATGGAGACCTAGTACGTTTTCTACAACCATTTCCAATTCCAGAGTGGAAGTGGGAGGTAGTCACCATCGAATTCATCACTAAGTTTCTCAAGAATGCAAGGAAAAACAACTAAATAATGGTGGTGGTGGACAATTTAACCAAGTTTGCACATTTTATTTGAGTCAATATGAATCATAAGGCAGCCAACATTTATGATATTTACATGAAATAAATTGCTAGGATACATACAGTTCTTAAGGAAATTGTGTCAGATCAAGATTCCAATTTTACCCCAAATTTTTGGAATGGATTTGGGACAAATATAAACTTCAGTATCACCCCTAGATAGATGAGTGGAAAAAGAGAATTAATCAAGTGATTAAAGACAAGTTGAGGTTGTATGTGATGGATAATCCATCTAAGTGGGAAGATTACCTACATTTGGTGGAGTTTTCATACAACAATGGGTATTAGGCCTCATTGAAGATGAGCCCATTTGAATATTTATATGGAAGAAAGTGTAATACTCCAGTGATTTGGGACAATCTAGGAAATATAGTAGTTCTTGGGCCATAGATTCTCAAGGATATGGAAGAGAAGATAGTGAAAATAAAGAAGAATTTAAAAGAAAAAAGAGAAAGGTAGAAAAGATATGTAGAAAAATGTAGAGTACATAGATAATTCAGAGTGGGAGAGAATGTGTTCTTGAAAGTGAATCCCAATAAGATCTCGGTAAAGTTGGGAATCTACACTAAGTTGGTAGATACATTTTGTGGGCCATTTGAGACATTGGATATGATAGGGCTAGTTGCATTCATGATTGCATTGTATTCTTCTATGAATGTGAATAATGTATTTCATGTATCTTTATTGAAAAAGTATGTGTGACCCTAACCATGTTGTTTATTGGAATTGGATTCAAGTGGAGGCCAAAGAGGACTTTCAAGTGGATTTCGTGCATATCCTAGTCCAAAAATTTAAGGTTCTCTGCAACAAATCCATCGGGAAGTTAAAGTTCAAGTAGACATTTTACAACCATGAGGTTGCAACACATGAGCTAGAAGATGTCATTTGAGAGGCATACCCACAACTATTTTTATATTTTGATGTAAAAATTGTATATATGGACACTTGTATGGTGATGATCACTAAGAATGGTGAAAAAATAAGAGGGAGGGGAATGTAACACCTCAGTTTTAATCCATGGGAATTGTAATTGTACATATATATTATATAGGCTGGTGAGCCGAATAGTATGGCCACAAGACAATTTATGTATATTTTGTATGAAAGTTAGTAAAAAAAACACACCACTAGATGTGATATGAGAGGGATGACAATATTGGGAGGATATGAGTCCACGAGAGAGAATTGAATTATTCCATTGGTCAACCCAACCTGGCAGTTGACTAGATTGTCTATCTAATTGACTAGCTCGACTCTTTACTCAACTAGCTCGACTACCTAGTCAAATGTCTTTACTATCAACCGATTTATCACAATGGTCAACTAATGTCTAAATTCATTTTAATTTATTATAATTTATATGTGAGAGAGGTTTAAAGGGGTGAAATGGGTCCAAATTCAAATTTGTATATTATTTTATTGACCACTTACCTTAAAGTATGGTGTAACATACCTAGCCACCAGCATGATGGGTCACGCTACTTCCAATCACACTTCAAGGAAAGATTTTGAATTCTTATAACATTTAATTAATAATGAAGCATGAAATACTCACATGCAATAATCAAGATTCATTCTACAACATAAAAGAATTCTTAAACATTCCATGCATAACAATAACCAGTAATCATGCATATTATAAAAAAATGAATCTCAAAGATAATAAATACACAACGAAATATACATTATCCAGAAAACAAAGAGAGAACTTATATTTTCAAGTAAGCATTCACCAACTGGTTGGATAACAAGGACGTTCCTCCCAACTATACACAATGTTGTTCATGTTGAACACACCGAACACACTGAGAGGGGGGGCTGAATCAGTGTAGGGTTATTTTTAAACTTCCCTCCACAAAACTCCTTAGTTAGCAATAATCATTTACTCATTACTTATTACATTCATTTATAACCAGTGAGCATATATCAACAATAGATAACATCAACATATATCATCAACGAGCCATCACCACAAGGAACACAAAGAACACAAGATGTATGTACAATTTATTTTTATTATGGACTACAATCTTTGGGTTTATCAGCAACAAATAAATAGAGTTACAACTCCACAAGAGCACCAGCTCTAGGATGCAAGACTCATCTTACACAACTCACCACCAATGGAGAAGAGGATTCAATCCTCAACAGATACCAATCTCTCAACATGTACGTGACCTGTCAGTAGTGCAGCACGCGTATCTACACGCCCTACCAATATTATAGCTCGCGTATGTACGTGGCCAATCTGTACTGTAGCCTGGTTATTCCTTCTGATCAACTAGGGTTTTATCTCCTTGAAAAACTCAAATCCTCTGCAKCCTTCAGTCAACCACTTATGCCTTTCACTGTCCAATCTGTACCACAACACATCTATGCTCTCCAAAAACTTACTCATGCTCCTCAACCATACAATATGAAATCTACTTAGTCATGTATAAGCAACCAATATACTATGGAAACCATATCAGTACTGAACCATAAGAGTGTTKCTTACTCTATCAGTCAATCAACATAACCATATCACAACAACCATACCAGGAACTCCTTAAGCATTCACCATACAATAAGAAGGAGTATCCATCAATACAACTATATAACCATACCATACCTTTTATGGAAGATATGAGCCCATAGAATGAAAATCTGGAACTTGCTTTAGACTTCAGGAACTTGGCACTAGCTCACACTCAAGTCTCCATGAATTTCTTCAATTTTACGCGCTCTGATCTTCTTCATCCTGTGTGTGTACATGTCCTGCCTCACTATACCCCGTGTATGTATGTGCTCAAGCTCACTACAACCAGTGTGCTCCTTCAGAAACTAGGGCTTCTGAACTTCCGAAACTTTCTCTGTCAAGATCTCAAACTTATGGAAACTTTGATGTGTCCATGAGATCTTCCAATCACTCTCTTCCTCAGAATAGATCTTCAATGTATGCTCAAGAGAGATATATTTACAAGAGACCCTTTCCTCTTATTTATACTCTCCAAGTAGCTTCCTTAGAAGCATCCACTTAGCCACTTTGTCCACATATCCACTTTATCCACATAACCATTTGTCCACATAGCCACCTTTATCCAACTTTGTCCACCTAGCCACTTTGTTCACATGGTCACTTATCCATTTAACCCACTTTTATTATTTTAAGGTTAACCCTCTTATAATCACTTTCCATAATTAGAAAGTTCTCCATTAACTTTATCATTTAAATAATCATCTTTGAATTTATCACTTCACTTTATTATTTAAACAATTTCTTCTTTGTAAGAACTTTGACTTCTTTGACCTTTTGGGGCTTCTAGCCAACATATGATGGTCCTCCAACTTCGTAAGGCCATAAATCTCAAACCATGAGGAGTAATGTGACATTCCACATACCACTAGAAATGGCATGAAAAGAACTATCCATCTAGGATAGTTTCACTGAAAACTTCATTGATCTTAATCTCATTATTCCATAATTAAGAATGGGTTCTCTAACCATACTTCTAGGATAACTCAATCGCAAAGCATCTTCTCATGAGGGATTTCACCATAAGGGGACCACTTTGTATTTCATCCATTTGTACTTATTATCAACCATGACAAGACAATAATGAGTCATCTTTACATCAATCCAACCCAAGAAAATACATCACTATGACATTGTCCCTTTTTTCATTGATTCTATGCATAACGAAATGATCCAATGATCAATACATTAATGAATCAACCCATCAATGACAACACATCGATCCATATTCATCTGTGCATCATATGACAACAAATTGATCAATCCATTAACAACAATGATGGTACATACTTCATCAAGACATTGTTCCTTTGACACCAATCCTTTAACATCATATGACAAGACATTATTCCTTTGAAATTAATCCTTTGACATCAATGAAAACATGATCCAACAATTAATTCACTCTCAATGGTAGTGTCACCCCTGATCCAGGGCTATGAACCCACAAGGACGGGTCCTAAGAAAAATGTAAAACACACCAGTTAGCTAACATGATCTCAGGTTTTCTCAGCCATACAACAATCCTAATTTCCATCTCTCTTCCCCTGTAGCATGCACAATCCAAATAAATGAACCAATTTCTCTTCTATGCAGTCCCTCAGGTTGTTTGATTTCTCTCCAGGGCTCTAGTGTTGTTGGTCAGGAAATTTTCTTGCTAGAAACTCCAAGGATTCTCAGTTGTGGATAGTTCTTTTATAACTTCCATCAATATCATGCACATCGAAATCCATTCCCTCCTGGAATGATTAGTAATTCGTCACATCCATATAGAAATGGTTATCAGCCTCCAACCATTTGTTTCCATTCCCAGACCAAGAGTGAATGAATGATTAATAATGAATGAGGAACCAAAATAAAGGGTGAAAGAGTGAACAATTTCACCCCCAAACATCCCAAAGAGGTGTTTATATAACTACATGAATTCAAGAACCACGTGGCCTTTCCCCTAAGAAGCTCATGTGACCACTTTTCTCAATTAAAACCAAGATCGATAAATATAAATATAATAAAAATACTTTACCCCTTTAGACCCCTCTCTCATGGAATCATAGACCCCTATCTCTTATGTCCTTTCCTGTCTTGCATCCAATGATGTATTTTATTAATACATTCAAAGTATTACATTTCCTAGGCACTCTGACCCATTTCCAACTTTACTGGCTCACCAACATAAGTCACATTTACATAATACATTCTAGTTCATAGGGGTTAAAACCGAGGTGTTACATCCCCCTCTCATTATTTTTTTTACATTCCTCAGTGCACAACACCATAAAAATGTTCTTAATATTACAAATCTAGAATCTCCATCCTTTTCTCTCCATAGGAAGTCCATCCACTGCTTATATACATAGGAACTCTGGCCGAAAACATGCATAATTATCTCACAATTTATAATTCTAGCAGAAGTTCCAATTAGAAATCTCACCTTCCCCATAAGTATGAAAAAACCAAATAAGTGTACCCCCTTCTCTTCTCTGCAGTCCTTGAGGTTGTACCACTTGTTTTCAAGGCTCCATTACACTCAGCCAATAATTATCAGAGTTGTTTCCCCACGAACTCTAGATGCAACAAGTCCACTGGACTTTTTTCATTCCATGCCCTTGTCATTGATCTTGATTTCCTTCTAGTGCTCTTCTTCCCAAGATTCCAACCTCAATATTCAACATCTCATTTTTATTACACACATACATTCATCATGATATATCATCATAACAAATTTCAATCATAAATGTCAAATATGTTTTATATAGGAAAACATAATTTTCTAGCATGAGCTCCCTACTCATAATTCATCTGGATCTTATAGAAATAGGAATTAGTAATTATTATAGCTCACAGCAAGGCCATACCCAAGGAAATTATTCTTGTAACTTTCTCAACCTTCACTCATCCAAACCAATTGTTAGCATATCATAACAATTTTTAATTATAAATTTCAAAATATGTTTTATAGAGGAAAATAAAATTCCCTGTGCATGAGGCTTATGTTCATAATGTTTGGCTCTTGCAGCATAAATAATTGGTCTTCATTATTGGCTTACATCCCTGACATATCCAATAGCATTCTTGTTGCAATTACCTCAATTTACATGTAGCCAAACATATTGTTAGTAATTTTTAAATTATAATTTCCAAAACTGTTTTATACAGAAAAAAATTACATTTCCTGGCATGAAATTGTTTTCATAATGTTTGGATCTTGTAGAAGTAGAGACCATTATTCCTTATGGGATTACATTATTTCTATATCCAATACCACTCCACCTACATTTTTCCTCAACCTTCACTAAGCCAAACAAATTATCTGTATATTATAACAAATATACATTTTCATGGCAACAATTAGAAATTTTCACAAAGTGATCTTAGAATTGATTAGAGAAACAATTAAATCACCTTCATTAATCCAACTATTAACTACAATGAACCCATCATTATCTACACATGTATTATCATCCAATCTTTTATTTTTTCTATCCATCAATATTTTTATTACTTTGTTCCCTCAACAAACATTTTCTATAATTTGTCATTATGTAACTACTTTAACTTGAAACTTTCTTGACGCAATATGTAACAACTCTTGAAATGTTCTCAACTTCATGAGTTAGAAATACTCACATCACTTCAGGTGTTAACATAATCATTTCTATGCCATATAATATATACATGCATTCACAAAAATGCATTCAATAATTTCGTTAATACCACTTGTAATTTTTTCAACAGCTCCAAAAAGTGATCTATCTCATAACTGTAACAAACAACAATTCATTCACCTTCAACTAGTATTGATATTAAATATAATGCCACTTATCTATCATTATGCATTTTCATGAGCACAAGATTTTCATAATGCAAAAAATAATTACTAATAAAATAGCAAGCAATGTGTCAATACCCATGGTCACATCTCCTAAAGGAATCATTGCATTGACCACATAATACCACAAATCTATGTCATGCATTTCACCATGGTGAGCTAGAAGGTTTTTCCAATGCCTCAACACATCATCCACACACTTCCTACTGCTTGTCTGACTATTTTGATACCTTCCTTTTCAACCCAAACACAACATTAAGAATATAATTTTTAAGTACTCTTCAGTGTCGTCAAAGAGTTTCCAGTCCAAACATCATATATATCGTAGATACCATTGAGCACTCACATAGCGTTATAGTATTTCCATATCCAACCATCTCATGGTCTCACACATGACTAGTTCTATATATATTCATTGCTATAGAAGGATTACTTATCTTGATTTGAATTGGTTATGATCTCATAACCAATCATAACACATCAACTAATAATTTATCTAAATGCATTCTAGCATCAAAAAAATTTACATACATTGGGCCTTCAACCATTAAATATCAATTTAAATCTTGAAAAATTAACTGAGGGATTTCTTACCTCAATTCCCTTCAACATTGGAAGCAACCAAATGCATACCTACATGGCTATTATCAACCTATTTAATCCTACATGATCAACTGGTATTCATAGAAGCTCACTAGCTTCTCCTCCATCCATTTGATCACCATTCCTACAACCCCTATGGGTCTTAACATAGATGGAATTCATAAACGGTAGCAACATCTACATGCTATATCATTTTTCCTGAATACATTATCCATAATTAGTCATACTCAATTTTCATAACATCATTATTGCATGTATATAAAAATAGACTATTATAAGTCCATAAGCATGTCATATACATATCCAAGCATGTACATATGCACAAATGCACATCCAAATGCACCAAGCATTCACTATCAACATGCCTACTAATGCATATGCATTCTACCTTCATTATATGGATCATGCACTCTAGTCCATAATGCATACAATGAAGTTTTTGTTCACATTTTCTTTTATGTATTTATATGTAGTTGGTTGTCCTTGAATTTCTTCATATTCTTGCTGCTTTGTGTGCTCATATTCTGCTCATCTGCACTATTGTTCCCTATTCTGAACACTTTCCAACCAAGTTTCAGTTGTCCATGTTGCAATCCAACCAATGTGTTCTATTTACAATAGCCTCTCTTAGGTATGCATATCCAAACTTTACCCTTATGAAACATTCCAACTCCTTGGAATGAGGCAGCTCACAACATTTCATTACTCTACTACCACAACATCTCTTAATCAACTTAACCATAATCATTCCACATTTGTTCTATTACTTCTAGTTGTCCATTGGATTTATTCATTTAAAAATTCCCTATGAAACCATACTTTTCGCTCTCAATACTATTCACAATGGAAGTCTATTTTCATTTAGTGGCATTTTTGAAGTGAAGAAGCTTCATTATTCTATCCCCGATTTCTTTGCATTGGTATCCTACTTCCACTGTGAACTCTGATATCATAAGTGGCTCTCTTGGTCTGATTAATTTTTTCTTTTACAAGTAGCTAAGTCATAGCTAGAAAATCCTTCCTAGGCACTCTTGTGCTTGGTAGATAGAGATGATTCACACCTCACCTCTTAAGCTCTTTGTTCTCTTTCACATCAAGCTTGCAACTATATACACATCTCTACTTTACCTTTATATGCCTATTAATGACATTGTTCCATGATGGATTCATGTCCTATGTGAGGATTCTTATTGTTGTGTCTGCAACTCATTCAGATTATATAGCAGTTAACTAATAATTCTTTTGTTGCACTCTTCTTGAGTTATTTATCCACTTTTCATTACTTGATATGTAGCTCTTTATTGTCTCAGCCAACTTGTGCAAGATATGTCATTCTTCAATGAATATGATATCCAATACTATGATTGATTGATCTTATTATACCTCTAACTCTTCCAAATGTGCACACAACCGTTTTTGTTAAAATTATACACATTATAGAAATTTTGTCAATTAATACTATAGGTCCTTTTTTTGTTCAACTCATGAAGAATTATATCACAATTCTCCAAATTCTAATAATTCTAGGTTATTATCCTATGAATCATATTTCCAATGACTATACCCATGCCCAATATTATTTTTTAGCTGATAGTTATGACTTCCTGAAAAAGACACTTTCACCCCTTTTGTGCATTTTCTCCACCAATGTAATTTTATTGAAATGACAACTTTTGTCAAGTGCAGAAAAAAATATGTCAAGAACTAGAGAAATTTTTGTATGATACATAGATAATAATATTGACAAGGAATTCATAAAAATTATCATATTTTCAATCCGATGCACCACTCAAAAACTGTAGCAATATGGAAATGACAACTTTTCCATTTTTCACCTCTTTTTCTAGACTTAGAATTTTTAGCAAAACTAACTATCTCACAATCTGCAGTGTGCACTTATGGAAAATTTCACTAAATAAAATTTGTTTGTCTTGATGAGTATATAAACGTTTGAGTATACAAAATTTACTTGTGATTTGGGGTCAGTTTTCCTCTAAAAATCTCAAAAATCCCCAAAAAGTGGCCCAGAATAGTGGATTTTGGCCTATTTCAGCATCCTCATTTCACTCAGCTTAGAATTTATTAGGTTCCTTTATGGGTTATTTCCATGTCTACTTTATGGACTCTCGTTAATTTTTTCATCTTAATATGAACCTCTACTAATATTATGGACTTAGATCTTTAAAAACCACTATTTTGTGATTTTTGACCAATTCAAGCAGAATTGGACAACAACCCTCTCTGGAACTTTTGTAGATATTCTTCCTTCCGAAAAAACCCATAAGTTTCATTTCAATCCGAATCCATTTTCTCTAGTTATGGCCAAAATAAGAAAATGGCTCCAGACTTATTTTTTTGAAACTGATAGACAATCTTGCATATGTGGAAAATTGCACCATTGATCTAAATTTGGAAGAGATTTGGACTTTTCATCCACTCTAAATTCCTCAACTGCCAATCCAACCATTGATCGTTAACCCATTTCCTTGGAAATCAGTCGCAACACCTCTATGAACCGACCAACCCAACCATTTTCCATCAACAATTCCCATTGGAGGATGTAAAACTCTCTCAATTCGATCAACCCAACCATTGGCCCATCAGCCATCGACCACTCCTCTTGAATGATGAAAATCGCTTCTCCAATTCAGTTGACCCGGCCATCGTTTGTCGACTATTTCCTTTATGACATGGAAATTTATGACGTGGAATGACATGTGGAGCTGACGTGGTCTAACATGTAGACTCTAAAATGGAATTCTAGCTGACATGGTTGGGTCAGGCTATTTCCAATCGCACTTAAAGAATTGATTTCGAAATTTGATAACATTTCATTAATAAAGAAACATGAAAGACTTAGATGCAATAATCAAGATTCATGCTACAACATAAAATAACTCTTAATCATGTCATTCACAACAATAACCAACAAGTATCAATATTATAAAAAAAACAAATATCAATGATAATAAATACATAGTGGAATATACATTATACAAAAAACATAGAGATCACTTATATTTTCGAGTAAAGATTCACGAACTGGCTACAAACCAAGGATGTTCCTCCTAACCATAGACATTGTCGTTCATTCATTCTCAACAATAGTGTCACCCCCGAGCTAGGGATATGAATAGACAAGGACAAATCCTAGGCCAAATATAAAACACAACAGTTGGCTAATAGGCTCTCATATTTTCTCAACCATACAACAATCCTAATTTTCATCTCTCTTCCCCTGCATCCTGCACAACCCAATGAAATGAACCCCTTTCTCTGCCATGCAATCCCTCAGGATGTCCCATTTCTCTCCAGGTATCCAGTGCTATTGGTCAAGAAATATCCATGCTATAAAATTCAATGATTCTCAACTATGGACATCTCTTTCAAAACTACCATCAATATCATGCACATCGACATCCACTCCCTCTTGGAATGATCGTTAATTCCTCACAACCATATAGCAATGGCTATCTAACTCCAACCATTTTTTTCCATACTCAGACCAAGAGAACATAAATGAGCAAGAGAAAATGAATGAGTAACCAAAATCAAGAGTGAAAGAGTGAACGAGATCACCCCCAAACAACCCAAAGAGATGTTTAGATAATTACATGAATTCAAGAACCACATGTCCTTTCCCCCAAGAAGCTCATGCAACCACTTTTCTCAATTATAACCAAGATGGGTAAATAAAAATATAATAAAAATAATTATCCTCTTTAGACCCCTCTCTCATGGAATCATATCCCCCTATCTTTTTTTTCCTTATCTGTCTTGTATCCAATGATGTATTTTATTAATATATTCAAAGTATTACATTTCCTAGGAACTCCAACCCCTTTCTAACCTTATTGGTTCACCAGTCTAAGTCACATTTACATAACACATTCTAGTTGACATAGGGGTTAAAACTAGGGTGTTACATATGCTAAAGGAAATATATATATGGGAATGCATGCCAAGGAGATAGGTGGAGTTCCTTGCGTTCCAAGTGGCAAGTTGAACACATGCATACTAATTCCTTGGGCTTGGGGAATCTGACCATCATTCTATGTGTTCATTGCTTGGTTTGTTTTCACTCTCTAGTCGTGCGTGGAATTCACCATTACCTATACCAAATTACACTATTGTTCCTATGATGTATTGATTGGGATTCTTATCACATATATATGATAAGAAATTACATGTAGGGATGAGCATGGGATTGATGTGATTGAGAATTCATAGACAACTATATTTTCTAGATCCTTCCACATTGAGATTCCTAGACAGATTCTACTAGATCCCTAGAGAGGGTGGGAATTTCCTAAGGGGTTGTAGGGTAGAGAAGGGGATCCCATCCTTGTGGTGATGCAGACTAGGGAAGAAATTTGGGTGGTGGAAAACATTGTCGTAGTTTGTATGTTAATTTTTGGGTATTGGGTTGTGTGAGGGATTTTAGCCAGCTGTAGGAGTCATTTGTCCTTGTGGACTCATAGCCCCAATTTAAGGTGGCCTCGTGGTGAGAGAAATGGAGTAGTAGAGCCTACGGTTGAGAGGAAAGTCCTCTGTATGTATCCATTCCATGACATTTGTTCATAAGATAAGTGTTATGGTTTTAGTGTTATCATTTGAGTAGTTAATGTTTATTTTACTAATTAAAATGTTGGGAGTGCTAATGAACAAAATGTTCTTTTAATTTTGTATGTTTATATGAATGTGCATGAGATTGCTTCTCATTTTGCACACATACTTCCTTATGTAACTAGATAAATAACATATTTTTATAAGAGATGTTATTTATGGAAATGTGAGCCTAGTTGAATTAAAGCTTAAAAATCACATGTTACAAAGTCAGAATGGTAGTAAAGTGGCTCAACATGGAGCTTGGTACATTACAAAAACTCATATGAAAAAACCCCTCTCGAAAAGAGAGAAAAATGTCACTATCAAAAAGGACATTGGAGATGAAACTGAATATCTCACAATGATGCATTGAATGTCAGGAGTAGGAGACCTGCATATGATGAAATGTTATACTCCAATTTCACCCCCAAGTTGCAAATTGTATATGTACACATGTTATATAAGTTGGTGAGTCAGTATGTTGAATTACATGTTACCTTGGTCAAGTCAACCTAACAATTGATTGGGTTGACTAATCAATCGATTCATCCATAGAGTCGACAGACATGTTACGTTCATTCACAACTAATTAAGTTGATTTCAAGGATGGTCTAGTTTGGGTCATATTGCATGTAATTTTTTTGTGCCAAAGAACCTAGATATGTAATTGTACATAAAATCTCATTAGTAAAATACACCATGGTTTCATACCAAGTTGGAAAAAAAGAGAATGGGGGGATAGGACTCCATAAGAGAAAAAGGTGAGGGGAATAAACCAAGAAATGTTTGCTAAGCTGAAGTCATAACCTTATATTAACCTAAAGTCACTTTATGGGGATATATTCCAAGTTCATAAAGGTATGTTGTATTAACTAGGTCATAAAGGCATGATGTAATCCTAAAGTTGTAACTTTGTGTACTTTATCCTAAGTTTCCAAAGTCATGGGACGAATTCCCAAGTAAGTTCCCAAGTGGTTGGAGAGTAGTTCTTTGAGTGCGACTTGTTAAAAGGGTGACGTGCATATATAAAATTTATTTTCTAATGGAAAGGGGATGAATCTCAGTACATTTATAGAGAATGGAGTTCGGTGCGATACTGGAAATCCACTAAGACCCTATATCTTAGTAAACCTTATAAATCCTAGGGGGAATTATGTTTCCAATTCTCCTTGGGTTTCCCTAGGGAAGATTGGATCATTGGAGGGGGGAATAAGTGGGTAGGATTTCCCATTGTGGGATACCAGGAGGGTTCCTAAAGACTCCATTGGTGCGGATGAAGTTCCCGTAGCCAGAGCTTTGAGACTTCCTATTTGACCTGTGTTGTAGCTGGAGGAGGGAACTGGGATAGTCTATTGGATTGTGGTGCATATAACATGGTACACTTCCTTGTTTTTTACAGGTTGAGAGGAATGCAATTTTATGATTGGAATTTCTACTGGAGTTTGGCACCTTGATCTAAACACTTATCTATATTTATTGTGAGAACTAGTTTTCCCAAGTACTCTTTGTGTTGGTGCAATCGTAGCCTCAGATCAGGGTTGACCTAATATTGAGAGAGATATAACAATGGTGTCTATGGTTGGGTGGAACATCTAAGGTCTACAGTCAATTGGTGATTTCATAAAAGATAAGTGTTCATGTTATGATTTTTGTATGATGTTTATGATGTGTCCTTTTATGTGCTTTGTTATAACCCTATATTTCATAGGATCATATAGTGATTGAGATTTTATTATGTCAGTGATGTTGTGTGGTAAAATATATTCCATCCTACAAATATTTTCCCAAAGGAATAAGGGGAAAGGAAACATCAGTAGGGTCAACATAGTCAAAATGCCCTTTGATTGATTAGATTGGGTTAAAATTGGCATAAAAATATGAAATAATGGTGTAAAATGGAAAAGGGTGAGCTTAGCTCTACCTATCATATACTTTTATCCTACGTTTTCTAAGCAACAAGACATTTTGTCTTGTAGCACGTAAGTCTCATGCTAATCTCAGTGATGGATCAAGAAGCGCTCAGATCAATGGCCGACAAGTGCTTTTCGAACCCCCCCCCCCTCCCTCCCTGACCTTTATTCCTTTAACGGTGGTGGGGGGGTCCGGAAAAGTGGTTTTCCTGATGTGGGCCCCACATAATGTGTCAACCTCACATATTTTCGGACCCCCCCCCCCCCCCCCCTCTCTCAATTCCACTTACCACCTACCCCCCTTCCGGAATCCTTCCTAATCGCTTACTCAATACCACCCACCTCACTCGGCCACCATACTCCACATAATATTATTCATATCCAAACACACTTTTCCATGGCCATTAAACTGAAAACTACTCTGTAACGATCCCACTAAAAAGACTTCATGGCAGTTAGAAGGTAAAATATCTCAGGTTTCAAACATCATCGGACCGTCCATATCAAATGTTGATCAATGTCAGTCAAGTACTTCAGATCTTGCAACCTGCGCAAGGCTTAGACATGCTCCAATATATCGGTGGTCACAGTTACATCTTGGACATTTTTCCACTTCGTATTTTGACCTTCGGGTAATAGAATTTCTATTGACTCATATTTTCCCGAAGCCTGAAGGCCCAAAGTCAGGGTTCCACATATCATAATCATTGTTTTGAGTGGCAAGGTTCCTTTTGGTTTATGATTAATTGTAGGCATTTCAAAAAGACTCATTTTTACTTCGCAGGAAATGTGGACATTTGAGAATCCAAGCGATTTGATAAACAATCACTAATAAATACCCGCAGGCAGATCCAAGATCCAAATAGAATTCATCTATAAGCTCCAGCATTTGAGCCACCTAGTAGTTTGGGTCATAATGATTGCATCTAAAGTTTATTTTAGTAAATCAAACAAAACACCAAAAATCTGAGTAGATCTGCATAATCTCTGTATTTTTGTAATCCAGAATCTAATTAGTTTAGATTTTCCTAAATTTGATCATGCTCATTAATGACAGAGTTCGTTGTAAGTAATTTATAAATACTTCTAATTTCAAATTATTATGGGTTGGTTGATTAGTTGGGACATTTTTGAAGGATGGAACTAATTTTGTAAAACAACTCATGGAGCCTCCATTTATCACATTTCTAGTAATACAGTGTGACCATTGTAGAATTCTTGTGGTGAATTCCATTGGTGGAGTTTATTTTCTCTGTTAATTTGTTCGTTATGTCATCAAAATTGTTTTCTACCTTCTGAATTATTTTAAGGAGACAAAAGGATAGAATTGGTTTAAATGTACCCTCCGTCACTTTCTTAGAATAGTTTTTGTGTTTTTCCACTGAAGATTAAACTCAAAATTCTTAGTTTCTCTATTTTTAATTGGATTTCTTAATCTATTCCATCTTTCCCATGCATTAAATCTTGAAGATCCATTGGATTTTTCTAATTTTCCCTGTAATATTAGCCTGTTGTGACCGGGTTTTGATCCATTATGAACTATGACTCCTTTTCCCAATGGTTTTTCCCTTGTTGTTCCAACCAAACAATTCAAAACAAACAAACAACGTTGTATTCTTATAACTAGCCTAACATTCAATCCAAACAAAGATAAATCATACAAAGAGATCCCTCTATGAGTCTTGGAAGGCTATATCCTTGACTCCAAATTGGTTTTTTGGTTACCTCTACCCATTTCTTCTTTAGCCTAAGAAATTACAGAGCGCTAACATAGTAGTGACCATATTGGGGACTTTCCTCGGAAAATCATATCAAGTTCCAGATTTGATTACTAATGGTGGACACTGATTAGACACAAGAAGGATGAATCATCCACCTGGTGACTCCAGTCAACTCCAATTAGTTTCAAAGACTCCACTGGAGGAAGAACCTGAAACATGACAAGAAAATTTGAAAAGATCAGGTATGCAAGTTGGAATTTTATCCAAGACATAATAGGTTTTATTTTTAATTATTTCTTCCGTTTTTGTGAACCTGGCCAAGACCATATTGTTGAAACTCATGTTGATAAAATTCAACCTGAAGAGCCTCAAGAGATCAACCCTAGTTTACATCCCTTGTACATACTCCTACACCTATAAATATTCTAGATAGATACAAGCCTCTTATGTTACTACATATACTCCATGATTTCCCTTTCAATTACTACAAATACCTTCCCAGGTTTGATGGATAATATGGTAACATCCCTGCTGAGAAACACATTCATGGTTTTGATAATTTTCTTGATCTGTTTGAGGTGGAAGAAGATGATTTCTTCATCCAACTTTTTGTTCTATATTTTCAAGATAAAGCTAAGGAATGGTTTAAAAGTTTTTCATCTTGACAGCAACACGGCCCCTTCACCACCCGCAGGTCGAAAGGTCCATGCACACTCACAGGATCTTCTTCTTCTTATGGCCTGAAGAACTCAAAGGTCCTTCTATTCCCTATCGGAAATTTTCCTTACCCACAGTACTATTGTTCGATCCCCTTGGTTTCTTATCGGGGAATCAGAACTCGTGACTTCGCGAGTTCAAAGGTCAATGGTCAGGTATGAATATTATGAGTCCCTGAACGCCGGTACAAATCAATACTGACCTCACCCTTCTCTTATCGCGACTTATCCTATTGCGCTTTCTCTACTCGTGATAGCAAGCGCTTAGTTCTCCGACTCTCGAGTCCCGATGCACCGAAACTCCGATACACTCGCGAGTTGACTCTTCAACGATCCCTTATCTCGTCGGGACTTCATACTTCGCGGGATCGCAAATCCTGATGTCCAATGCTCAAAATTTTCACTGCGAAATTCCGATAACTTGCGTCACCTGTCCACATCACCAACCCTTGTGGCCCACACTATTTACGTAACCACCAAGATATCATGGGTCGCAATATTGCGATTCTCGCTACCAAGTCTTGGACACGTTTCTCACGAGATCCCGATAGACGATCTCGTGAATAATCCAATGGCCTTGGATGACTTGGATCAACGGCTCTGCCCCTCTTGAGATTCGAACCTTTCCACACTAGCGCTGTAACCTTCTCGCACCTCCATGAGATCCAACGGCCCTCGAAAATTCATGAAATCTCCTCCAAAGATTTCGTTTGTTCGTTCTATCTTTTATGATTCTGCGGGATGAAGAAGTGTCTTCCCACGAGACTCGTTCACCCGCTCGCCAACTTGCGACACTTCTCTCTGATTTTCCACGGCAGCTTCCCTGCACTTATCCTTCGGTAAATTCAAAGGCCTATTCCTCCCGAGATTTTCCACAACTTCAGTCTTCAGAAGGAAACCTTGCACGCACTCCTTGCGGGAAATCTTCAACAATGCTTAAGTGTTGAAGGCACTCAACTCTGCGCACTACTGCAGCAGCGTCTTTCGATACTCTGCTCAAAATCGCAACTCTGAGACTTAGCCTGGCCTATGCACTCCTTGTACGGCACTGTGCCTACCTGCACCTTCGGGAAAATGAGAACAAAATCTATCTCTAATTGAACCCTTCTGTCAACGCACTCCTTGCGGACAATTCAACTACACTCCTTGTAGGAATCTTCTGGCTCAATTAGAGAAACAATTGAAACTCATTCACTCTTCCTTCCAGACTTCAATTCTACCATGAAATCACATACATAGCATATAAAAGTAAATGTATGGAAGGAAGCAAACATTCATAAGTATAACATCAATACACAGAGAAAACAACACAAACCATGAAATTGAACCAATCTTTTCTATTAATTCAAATGCCTGTACATGGGTGTTCTTCATACAATTCTCTGCTACAACTCTTCTTCTGAATGCTCTAGCTTATGTTGCAATGATACAATGAGGGTGTCTATATCTATTTTCCCTCCTGTGTTCTAAAGCTATCAAATCTAGAATTAAATTCCTATCTAACTGCATTAACTATATTAAATGTCGACTATCTTATAAAGGACGAGAGCTATCCACTCAATTTCCATTACAATATACAAAGTGCGCCTTCATAAATGGCTCATTTAAAATTTGCGCAACAATCCCAAAGTGTTTTCAAAATTTGCGTTGGCTTATCCAGCTGTCTTTCTGCTTCCGCGCTGGCTCGCTTGATGAGTTGGCGATGCTCCTGCATCATACTCCTCGGCTTGAAAAATTTCATGGGCTCCTGTCCATGAGCTCTTGCATGGTCTTTCCATGCTTTTGTATCTCTGTTTCAGTCTCCCAGCCGGCATCTTCCACTGGGTGGTTCTTTCGTTTGATCAGATACTCGAAGTATTCTTTTCTTCGGGTCTTCTTACCCACTCTCTTATCCAGTATGCATTCCATCTGTGGATTTTCTGCTATCGGCATCTACTTCGTCCACTAGATCACTGGTTGCTTAGTTGCAGTCTCTGCTTCTCCTTCCCTGTATGGGTATAAATCTGCGATATTGAATATCGGAGATATTCCGATACCATCCGGCAACTCGATCTCGTAAGCATTTTCTCCGAATTTTCTCAAGACCTTGCATGGCCCAATTTTCTTTATTTTCATCTTATTGTATGTTCCCTTTGGGAACCTTTCCTTCCTCAAATGTGCCAGAACTAGGTCACCAACTTCAAACTGAATTTGTCTCCAATGTTGATCTGCTTTGTGCTTGTACTCCTAATTTGAATCTATCAGTTGCTGCTTCACCCGGTCGTGAAGTTCCTTCATCGCCTCAGCGAATTCTTCTGCACTAGCATTGTTGGTCACAGTCTGTTCTGAATCTCACAATTCAGAAACTCCTCTCAGCTGCATCCCATATACAACCTGAAATGGACTCTTCCTGGTGCTCCGATTCACTGAATCATTGTATGCAAACTCTACCTGTGGAAATATGTGGTCCCAACTGCTGTGGTGCTCCGTCACCAAGCTTCTCAGCAAGTCTCCCAGACTTCTGTTGACCACTTCCATCTCTCCATCCATCTGAGGATGATAAGCAGAACTAAATGCCAAGTTAGTTCCTAGCTTCTTACATAAGGACCTCCAAAAATGCCCTATAAATTTTGTGTCTCTGTCCGAAACTATGCTCTTCGGCAATCCATGAAGTCGAATGACCTCCTTGAAAAACAAATTTGTGATATGAGTAGCATCATTGGTCTTCTGGCATGGGATAAAGTGTGCCATCTTAGAAAACCTTTCAACGACCACAAATATTGAATCAACACCTCTTTGTGTCCTCGGAAACCCCAATACAAAATCCGTGCTAATTGCCTCCCATGGCCTCTCTGGTATGGGTGATGGCTGATAAAAGCCTGCATTTTGTTTTCTCCCCTTCGAATGCTGGCAAATTCGACATATGTCAACAAATCTCTTGACATCTGCTCGCATTCTTGGCCAAAAATATGATTCATTCAACTTCGCGAATGTCTTGTCATGGCCAAAGTGTCTTGCTAATCCTCTGTTGTGCTTCTCCTTTAACAAGTTCTCCCTCATGGAGCATTTCAGAATACACAGTCGATTGCCTCTGAGCAACAATCCCTCCTGGATCATATAATCTATCCAAGGGCTCCTCTCTCTGAGAGCTGGACTCTCAGCTACTTCATACGCTTCTGCAAAATCTGCATCACCTGCGTACATGTCCCTGAGATTATCAAAACCCAATGTTTTGACTCGAAACTCCTGCAACATCAAACATTTCCTGCTCAAAGCATCAGCCACTTTGTTAGCAGTACCCAAAATATGTTTAATCACAAACGTGAAATTCTACATATACTCTACCCATTTTACATGTTTCTGATTCAACTTATTATGTTGAGTCACAAACTGTAATGCATGATTATCACTATACAAAACAAATTATTTTGGGATTAGGTAATTCCTCCACTTCTTCAGCGCTTATATGATAGCATAGAATTCCTTATCATATGTGGAGTATTTCAATTTCGCCTCATCTAGCTTCTCACTGAAATATGAAACTAGCCTATCTTCTTGACTCAAGACCGCTCCTATGGCAAACCTGCTTGCATCACATTTCACTTGAAATGTCTTCTGGAAATCCGGTAACACCAACACTGGTCGTTCCGTGATCTTTCGCTTCAATAGATTGAAGCTCTTTTCAGCCTCTGTTGTCCAATGAAAAGACTTATGCCGCTTCTTCACTGTGTCCATCATCACTGCGCTAATCCCACTGAAATTCCTGATGAACTTCCAGTAGAAACTAGCCAAACCATGAAAACTTCTCACCTCAAAAATATTTCTCGATGATGGCCAATTCCTGATCACTTCTACTCTATCCGGATCCATTCTCAACTCATTCTCCAAAATAACAAAACCCAAGTAAATGAGCTTTGTCTTCATGAACGAGGACTTCTTCATGTTAATCAACAGCTTCTCCTGCTATAGCTTTCTCATTACAATAGCCAAATGCTTCAAGTGTTCTGCCACTGATTTACTGTAAATCAGTATGTCATCCAAATAAACAATCAAATTTTCCGATGAACTCCCGAAGGAATTCATTCATCAACCTCATAAAGGTACTTGGTGCATTTGTCAAACCAAACGGCATGACAAGCCATTCATACAAACCTTTGTTGGTCTTGAAGGCTGTCTTCCATTCATCGCCTTCTCTCATGCAAATCTGATGATATCCGCTCTTCAGATCTATCTTTGAAAAATACTTTGCCCTGCTCAGGAAATCCATCAGATCATCCATTCTCAGTAGTGGAAATCTATACCTGATGGTTATTTTGTTGATCGCCCTTGATTCGGTACACATTCTCCATCCTCCATCCTTCTTTGGACTGAGTACTGTCGGAACAGGACATGGAATCAAGCTTTCTCTGACCAATCCTTTGTCCAATAGCTCCTGGACCTGCTTCTTGACCTCTTCATTCTCTTGCGGCGTCAACCTATACGCGGCTTTATTCGGTAAAATAGCTCCTGGTATGAGGTCTATGTGATGACTCACACTTCTCATCGATGGCAACGAATGAGGTAATTCGTCCACTATGATGTCAGCGAACTCTTCCAGCAGTTCTTGAACTTCTTCTGGTAAATCATCCACTCTTGTGCTAGTCAGAACAATCCTCAGCTTTCTGACCACAAAGAATTGTGGATCTTATTTCTTCTTTACCTCTGTAAGAAGCTCCTTCCCACTCATGAGAAGCACTATGTTGCTTACTTCTGGTTTCACCTCCTTATCCTTTATCAGAAGCAACATATGGGTTCTCCCATTCTTCTCCAGGGTATATGTGTTCATTCTCCCATCATGAATCACATTTTTGTCATATTGCCATTGTCTACCCAGCAATAAATGACATACATCCATGGGAATAACATCACACAGAATCTTATCATTGTATCCACCTATCTTAAATTCAACCAAGCATTGTTTAGTAACAGTTACCTGGTGTTCCTTTTGTAGCCACAAAACTCTGTATGGGCTTGGATGATCAGTCGTCTCCAGCTCTGGCTTCTCTACCATCTCTGTAGATACAAGATTATTTTTGCTACCACTGTCAACAATGACCTTGCATACCCTGTCCCTGGTCTTGCAAGCTGTTCTGAACAGTTTGGTCCTTTGGACTGAACTCTCCACCTCTTTCTCAGGTGTCAAAAGGACTTTTCACATCATCAACGATCTTTCGCCTTCTGCGTCTTCTGCCTCAACATCTCGCCTCTGTTCTTTAGTGATGTGAGCTTCTCCAATGTCTTTCTTTTTCTCTGGACACTCGTAAGACTTGTGCCCATTCTTCCCGCATGTGAAACATGTGATTACTCCACCTCTTCCTCTTCCTCTACCTCTAGTATGAGGAAAAGTGTTGTTGTCATCATATCCACAACTCTGCTCTGTATGCTACCCTTTCTATTCAACATATGGCCCTCTCTGTGAGGTTCCACCTCTTTCAACCTTACCCTGAGGTTTCTTCCATTCCTCCTTGGGCTTCTGGATTTTCTCCTGGGAAACTGCCTTGCCTCTGGGTTGGCTTCTACCTCGCTCTCACTGACCTTGCTTTCGGCTCAGCTTCTCCTCAGCTTTCAGAGCCATCTGATAAGCATCCTCCACCGTCCTGATGGTAACCATGCTTAATTCATCCTGAATGTCGTATCTCAGACCATTCAGATATCTGGCAACCTTCTCATCATCGCTCTCGCGATGACCTTCCTTGATGTTCAGTCGATAGAATTCCTCAGTGTATTCTTTCACTGTCATCAGCTTCTGTCTCAGGTTCTGCATCCTCCTGAACAGAGTGATTTGATAATCTCTTGGGATGAATTTTGCCTTCATCTTCGCAATCATTCGATCCCAACTCTTGATCTTCTGCTTACATTTGCAGCGTCTGTCAGCTTGTAGCTCATCCCACCACAATGTTGCATGTCCCTTCAAGCGCATGATAGCATGCTTTAATTTCTTATCCTCCTCGATATCTTCATAGTCGAAGTAGGTGTCAAGAGCTGTTATCCAATCTAGTAGCTCTTCTGCATCCAAGTTCCCCTCATAAAATGGGATGTCTATTTTTTCCTTTGCACCCATTCTGGTGATAGCTTTAATTAAATGCTCATTTGTTGCATCCTCAACTACAACTTCTTCTTCGCGTTCAGCCTTTATCCCACTCTCGGAATCACTAAGATCCCCTACACTAGTTGTGCGTCTTTGAGCCATCTCCATGTCTTCGAGTCTTGCTCGGAGATCTCTCATCTGTCTCTCCATTCCTGGATTGACTACCTGCCTGCCTCTTATTCACACTTCCCTGTCCTCTGGATCAGGTGATTACCTTTCTCTTCTGGGCGGCATGGTGAATTCTCCTTCTCTGCTACAGAAAGCAAAGAAATCCCACTCTGATACCACTTTGATGGCAATGCGGCCCCTTCACCACCCACAGGTCAGAAGGTCCACGCGCACTGACAGGATCTTCTTCTTCTTATGGCCCGAAGAACTCAAAGGTCCTTCTATTCCCTATTGAGAATTTTCCTTACCCACAGTACTATTGTTCGATCCCCTTAGTTTCTTATCGGGGAATCATAACTCGTGACTTCGCGAGTTCAAAGGTCAGTGGTCGGGTATGAATCTTACGAGTCCCCGAACGCCAGTACAAATCAATGCTGACCTCACCCTTCTCCTATCACGACTTATCCTATCGCGCTTTTGCTACTCGCGATAGCAAGCGCTTAGTTCTCCGAGTCCTGAGTCCCGATGCGCCAAAACTCCGATACGCTTGCGAGTTGACTCTTCAATGATCCCTTATCTCGTTGGGACTTCAGACTTCGCGGGATCGTGAATCCTGATATCCAATGCTCAGAATTTTTGCTGCGAAACTCCGATAACTCGCGTCACCTATCCATGTCACCAACTCTTGTGGCCCACACTATTTACGTAACCACCGAGATATCGCGGGTCGCAATATCGCGATTCTCGTTACCAAGTCTTGGACACTTTTCTCATGAGATTCTGATAGACGATCTCACGAATAATCCAACGGCCCTGGCTGACTTGGATCAATGGCTCTGCCCCTCCTAAGCTTCGAACCTTTCCACACTGGTGCTGTAACCTTCTCGCACCTCCACGAGATCCAATGGCCCTCGGAACTTCGTGAAATCTCCTCCAAAGATTTTTTCCATCCGTTCTATCTTTTATGATTCTACGGGATGNCTTCTCGCACCTCCACGAGATCCAATGGCCCTCGGAACTTCGTGAAATCTCCTCCAAAGATTTTGTCCATCCGTTCTATCTTTTATGATTCTACGGGATGAAGAAGTGTCTTCCCACGAGACTCATTCACTCGCTCGCTAACTTGCGACGCTTCTCTCTGATTTTCCACGGCAGATTCCCTGCACTTGTCCTTCGGTAAATTCAAAGGCCTATTCCTCCCAAGCTTTTCCACAACTTCATTCTTCAAAAGGAAACCTTTCACACACTCCTTGCGGCAAATCTTCAACAATGCTTAAGTGTTGAAGGCACTTGACTCTGCGCACTACTGCAGTAGCGTCTTTCGATACTCTGCTCAGAATCACAACTCTGAGACTTAGCTTGTCCTACGCACTCCTTGCACGGCACTGTGCCTACCCGCACCTTCAGGAAAATGAGAACAAAAGCTATCTCTAATTGAACCCTTCTGTCAATGCACTCCTTGCGGATAATTCAATTGCACTCCTTGCAGGAATCTTCTGGCTCAATTAGAGAAACAATTGAAACTCATTCACTCTTCCTTCCAGACTTCAATTCTACCATGAAATCACATACATAGCATATAAAAGAAAATGTATGGCAGGAAGAAAACATTCATAAGCATAACATCAATACACAGAGAAAACAACACAAACCATGAAATTGAATCAATCTTTTCTATTAATTCAAATGCCTATACATGGGTGTTCTTCATACAACTCTCTGCTACAGTTCTTCTTCTAAATGCTCTAGCTTATGTTACAATGATACAATGAGGGTGTCTATATCCATTTTTCCTCCTGCGTTCTATAGCTATCAAATCTAAAATTAAATTCCTATCTAACTGCATTAACTATATTAAATGCCGACTAACTTCTAAAGGACGAGAGCTATCTGCTCAAGGTCCATTACAATATACAAAGTGCGCCTTCATAAATGGCTCATTTAATATTTGCGCAACAATCCCAAAGTGTTTTCAAAATTTGTGCTGGCTTATCCAGTTGTCTTTCTGCTTCCGCGTTGGCTCGCTTGATGAGTTGGCGATGCTCATGCATCACATCTCCAAGCATATCCAATTTTCATCAGTTTGTATAAATCTTCCTTGGTAAATGGGAGATCAAGAGAATTATTTTTCCATTTTTAGAAGAATATTATCATTTGAAAAGACAACCAGGAGAGAGAGTGCAGCGTTTTTCAGCCAGGTTCAATCAAGTTTATGATTCAATGTCTGTTGATATAAAATCTCCTAATGGTTTAGCTCTCTTACACTATGTATATGCCTTTGATTCATATATGGCATTTCAGTTGAGATAAAGGAACACTACTACACTCAAGGATATGCAGGATAGTGCAATTAGTGTGCAAGCTAATTTGTTGATCAAAATATCAAGGTTGAAGGCAGAAGAAAGAAAAAACATACAAAAGAAGCATCTGACATCTTCAAACCTGAAGCTAGACATTTTGGCAAACACGATGAAAGAAATGATGTAGAAATTCATCATGGGAAATGAACTTTTTTTTCAAGGGAATCTTGTTCCATTGGTTACCGAGAAAGAAAGGGTCATTGTTCCCAAACACTTTGCAGCTCACCCTTGGTATCATGGAATGGAAAATGATTATTTCATGTATTCAATTCACAACATAGTTAAAGATGAAACTCCAACTCAACTTGTAGAAGAGAAATCAGATGATATGATGTGTATGTTTGATGACATTTATTTCATGTATGATCTACCCAAGTATGATAAATATGATGAGGATTACACCAAGTTGAATTATTCAAAACCATCAGCAACATATTATTGGAAGGAACAAGATCAGTTGCAACTCAAATATGACAGTCAACCTATACATAGAAAGTATGACAACAATGTGAAAAATGCATAAATCTCAGAGTAAGTGGAAAGGATTTACCCTTATGTTTCTCTTCATTTCAAATTCTGAGATAAAATCATAAGCCAATTGTCAATAGTAGGGATGGAGAATGTTCTGAAGAATCAGTGGGAGATGTCATTGATCACATAGAAGTTGTTCTTGATCCAAATTTACAGCTCCTATGTTACATCAATCTTCAAACTGAACATGAATTACTGCATTATAACTCTATACCATTAACCTTCAATTCATTTCAATTTTTGAGGTGGACTCTTGAGCAGGTGTTGAAGGATAAATGCACATAAAATAAAGAAGTTTCATCGGAACCAATGCAACAGTCATCTCAATTTATATAGGATCCAATAGTTGATGTGTTGGATGAATTTTGTTGTCAAAGTCATGGTTCATTTTCCATTTATGGGATTAAAAGCAGTTATGATCTAGACATAATTGGACAATCAGTTTCATGATCTGGTTCAACAGGAGTTTCGGTACAAAACTCTTCTAAAAATTTGCATTTAAATCAAAATTTGTATGATGATGTAGATAGCATATGTACAATACCCAATGATGACCTTGAATTTGTTGAATTCTTTGAATACCAAGAAATAGGTCATGTTTATCATGATCCCATAGCTATCTATATGGAAGATTTTTTCATTTCAGGATTCCAATTAATTTCCAGTGCCTCTTTTGTTCCTCATGGTTTCAAAGCTCTCTGTTATAAAAGTCAAGATGACAACTAGTTTCAAGGACCATTAACAAAGTTGGTTCTCATGATTGTTAGAAACAATAAAAGGGCGGAGTTAGTTGATCAACTACTGGATTGGCTTCATTGGAATTTTGTCATTACCTAATTAAGAAGAATTTCATAAGGTTAAACTAGGATTGTATATAAATAAGCTTACTAGGTAAGCATCTCTTCAACAGTCATATTCTCAGTGTGTGAATAAGCTCGGATTGGAAAGATTTTTTTCAATTAAGTTTTTAGTGTGAATTTCAGTTGCAGTTTCAAGTTTCAGGTCAGGTTTATAGCCTTTGTTTTTTAGTTTCGGATTTCATCTCCATGACAGAGCAAGTTACAAGTTTTTTGGATCAGCCATGTGGAACAGGCCACTAGCCTATGGTGTTCTTGGTACCTCACAAGGAGAGCATCCCCAAGTGGAGCCACTATTATAACCCTATATTTCATAAGATCAAATAGTGATTGAGATTTTCTTTTGTCAGTGATTTTGTGTGGTAAAATATATTCCAACCTCCAAATATTTTACCAAAGGAAGAAGGGGAAAGGAAACATCAGCAAGGTTAGCACAGTTGAATTTCCCTTTGATTGATTAGATTGGGTTAAAATTGGCATAAAAATATGAAATAATGGTGTAAAAGGGAAAAGGGTAAGCTTAGCACCACCCATCACATACTTTTGTCCTAAGTTTTCTAAGAGACAATACATTTTGTCTTGTAGCGCATAAGTCTCATGTTGATCTCAACAGAGGATCAAGTAGCGCTCAGATCAACGGTTGAAAAGTACTTTTCAGACCCCATCCCCCCCCCCCCCACCCCCNTGGGGGTGGGGTCCGAGAAAGAGGTTTTCCCTATATTGGCCCTGCATAATGTGTCAACCTCACATATTTTATGACCCCCCCCCTGATGCAGACCCCCTACCTCTACCTCGGAAGGGTCCGCTGACCTCCCGGTCAAGGATCGTTCCTCAATCTATCAAGTTGAAGCAGCTCTTTGATTCCCTGCTGGAATATTACGAACAAATACACTGGTCCTTTTATGAAACTTTCCCTACATGAACAAGCACCAAGTGCAAGCCTCACCTCCATACGACCATGCGTTGGGACCGCTTGCCTACACAAAAGTTGTGTCATGATTTCACGTGTCGAAACTTTGCAAGTGAGCCAACCCTAACTCCCCGAATTCCAAACTCTGAAAAGAGACTAACATTCCTTAGCTCTTCCCTTGGCCTCTGTCCATGTGACCATTCACCATTACCTAGGGCCCAACTCTCAAGTGCATCGGGATTTCATGTATCGAGAATTCCCGATGTGATTCACCTCCATTCTCCCGACTCCCAAAATGTCGATATTTCGGATCTCCCAATCTGACGATCCTAATTACCCCACAATCTGACAGCTTAAATCTCATTGGGGTTTCGCATATTGGGACTTCACGTATCATGAGGTCAAAATACTTTTCACGTCTATTCTCCCGATCCTCGAAATGCCGAAATTATTTCTAGACAATCAATGGTCCAGATCTCTCCTTGATCAACAGCTGCAATCTTTTCGCGAGCTTGCATTTCATGAATTCTCATGATTTCCCCATTTGAATTTTCCCTCTTGCAAGTCATTCAAATGATGATCTCTCGCCATGCATCCCTTCCAATGGATAGTTCTGATGATGTCAAAATTTCACAACTTACGACCTCCAAGTCATGGCCCCCTTCACATTCTCGACTCCCGAAATACCGATATTTTGGAACGCTCCAAATCTGACAGTTCACATTCCTTTGGATCTAATGGCTTAGATCAAATCGTGATTTTTCATTTCACGAGTTCTCATGACTCGAACTTTGACTCCTTCGAGTCACAAGTCAGTGAAATGTTGATCTGTTGCCACCTATCTTCTGACGATGGACGACCCTGATGACTTCAGGACTTCACGAATTTGCAAGTCATATCTCCTATTATGCACTCTAAAGGGATAAACTTTGTGCACTTCATCTGGATCCAACGGTTGTTGGTCCACATGCTTCTAGGTCCGACGGCTCGGATCTGTTTCTCTTGCACACTCTCCTGTATGTCTGGACATGAGATTAAATGATCCAGATATTCTCCCCTGCAGCTGATCTAATGGATGTCGATGCTCCTCCTCCTGATATTTCAATTTATTCCTGACTTGGAATATTTCCAATGTTCAAAGGCCTCAACCTTTGATTCCTCTATGAGAACTGTGACCTTGGGTCTCATCTGCATTTTGAAAATGCTACCCCTCCTGAGATTTGGGACTTGGAATAAGTCCACTCTTGCACACTCCTCGTGTTATCTCTCCTGATCTTATGAGACTTACTCAGTTATAAGGGACTCGTCCCTCTTCTTCCTTAGAATACTTTTGGTGCTCTTATTGGCATACTTTGTGGTTGACCTCATGAGATTTGGAACTTGAAACAAGTTCACTCTGCACGTTTGCCTCGTGCTTCGACTAGCCTTTATATGGTTGTCTCTTAACACTTCATCCAATTGTTTTTATGGTGCATTCCTTGCACAAGTCTTCCTCCAGAGCATTTAGCAACTCTGTGTTCCTCCTTGAGCTTCAACTACTCGGACCTCAGAGGTCCCTGTCCCTTTCTCTCCTCGAAGGCATATAAGTGCTCTCTTGGCAACTTACACTCAAGAACTCCTTGCTAAACTGACAGAGTATTCAACAAATCTATGAGTGTCTTTTCCTAGACACTTCTCTCCTCTATGAACTCAAAATATAGTTCTTCTCCTGCACTCCTTGCACTTGCTCAATGCCCACCTTGCAGAGCTCTACAAAACTTTCAGTAGTTTTGTCTCCCTGTGCCTTCTCTACACAATCTTACCTCCAAGTTGTTCAGCAACCTTGAAGCTCCCTTTGAGTCTGCAAACTATCTTGGTGTTCCCTCCTGACATGTTCTCCTCTGAATTCAACAGAGAGATTCAAATGCACACTCCTTGCATTGGCTATAGAACTTCCAATGTTCTGTTGTGCACTCCTTGCACAGCCTAAAAAACCCGGAACAATATAACATAACTTAATGAAGATAAAAGAAATATATCTTCCTACTTTAAATGAAACTTATCATACATATACAACATTCATTCATGAAATACACAAACACATGAACAAAAATATGCAGGAAAAACAACTTTTCTATTATCTCTATGTGTCTATACAGATGTTTACAAAAAATGGTCTGTAACAAAGTCCTAGTTCTCTCAAGCTCTCTCCCAGAACTTCTAAGACCTCCTAAGGCCTCCTAAGACTCTCTCTACATGATATATCTCTCTCAAGTGTCCTCCTTATTACAAAACGAGGGCTCTATGAGCTTATCCTCTTCACTTCCTTAGCGGCATCATTGTCTCAGTTACGACACCTTACCTCTACAACTACATTCCATAAATGAATGTATAGACTTGACTACCATCTGGACCTGATACATGAAACCATTTAAGTAAAAACTATCCACTACCTGTACAAAGGCATGGCCTGGCATTTATCATCCTTACAACATGAATAATCTGTATAGGATTATTTCAAATTTAAAAATGGGAGGGTCGACTCCTCTCCCTTTCTCCATTGAGCATATGTGTGTTGGCATGCTGGCACATTTGTTGAGGTGGAGTGATGATCCTGCATCATACTCCCTTCCTAGGAAAAACATGATCTCCTTCTCATGAGCTCCTCTTCTCTAGTGTTGAAATCCTCCTGGATCCCAAATTCTCTTTTGGAGTTGTCCTCTTGCTCCTCTGCTTGGCTGTTGCTACTTCTGCATATTCTTCTTCTTCTTCCCTGCTACTATGAAAGGCTCTCTTCTGTTCAAATCCCCTTTGCTGACTACTTCTTCTAACCTCAACATCATATTCCTGATCTCCTCTATAACCTTGTTCAGTTTCTCCAATGGCTGGCTCTCCTTATGCAGTCTTCTCGACTGCAACCCTTCCTCATTGGTGAGTAGATCATCATGATCCCTCATGTCGTTTTCTTCTCCTGTGGCACTAGCTTTCCACCTTGTTTCGAAATTCAATTCTATACTCTCACCATTAAGCTATTGCTCCACTTCCTCCTCTAACATATTGGCTTCTGTCAGCTCCTCTGGTGGTGGTTCAAGTCCAACTCCCTCCAACCATTCCTTTGGCTGGCATGCTCCTCCATCTGTCTCCAACTTAGCTTGTTGGATGTGCAAGCTCTGCACTATCACCCTTCTCTCTAGGGTTTCCAATTCTTCATACATATCAGCAAGTTCTATGTTTTCTTCTTCCTCCTCTACTGTACGCTCCAATGCTGTGGTCATTTCCTATTCAGCTTCCTAGATGAAAAATTTGGGCCATTCTTCTAAATGATCATCTCCTTCTACTGGGGTAGACATCAATATATTCTCCTTCTTCTCCTCTTTGAAAATATATGTTGGTTGTCTTTCTTCTGTTGTTTCATATGCAACACATGCTCTGGCCTCAACTAGGCTATCCGGTAGGAATATCTGAATTCCTCCAATGATCATGATGCTCCTCTAATCCTCCTCCTTCATGATGGAAGTATTCAACTTCTCATCGTCTTCATTCACATGGTCTGCAAATCCACATGAATCTTTATCCATCGGCACTCCTTGCTGATATGAAATCTCAATAGATCCCATGAGATTCTCAGACAGTCTCATCTCTTTCCCCCTGCCCACCTGGAAATTTGGGACTTCTCTCCTGCCCACTTGGCATTCTATGAGATTAGTCGATCCCATCTCGTTTCCCACTTGGAAATTTGAACTTTCAGCACTGCTCCTCTGGCAGTATACAAGACTTGCACCTGGTCTTTTTCCATTTCCCACCTCACAACTTGAAAGCCCATTTATTCCCACTTGGTAGTTTACGAGATTTTCATCTGACCTCTTCTCCTCCTCGTCGCTGAGATTTCTCCCAGTTTATGGTTCACATATGTGAATCATTTCCTCCTCTGTGTAACTGAGGTTTTCAGCATGCCTCATCCACTTCCTCCACTCTTGTTGTTGTTTTCTGGCCAACAACTTTTGAACATGTCATTTTACTTTCCTGTTCAGAGGCCATTCATACCTCCAACGTACCTTTTCCTCCTATTTCATCTTCAATGTCAGTTGTTCCATTATTTCTCTTACCTCAGCGAGTTACTCGTCGCTTTCTGCTTTGATTTTTTGTTGATGGTCTCCTCTTCGACCATGCTCATGGCCTTCAGTAGCCATCTTTTCTACCTTCATCCCTCCTGACTATCTGTCATTTGTTGCACGCCATGCAACAATATTCACAGAGAATCAATACTTTGTCTCCTCCTTCACCTGTTGTCTACGAGAAAAATTTAACTTCTGATACCATTTGATGTAGTCGGACTGTCTTCTCTATCTCCTTCACTTAAAATCTACATACAAAATTAACTCTAATAGCTCTTGATGGTATGAGGCTATCTCCTTTACCTCCTATTATCACTCCAAGAAACTCTTTGAGGTTGTAAGACAAAGATGCTTGGTAACTTAAGGTAAACTTGTTTTTGTATTTTTTATGTGTGGATCAATGGGATAACTCAATTACAGTATGGTATTTAGACAATCAAAATGAGAATCAAATGAACCAATGCTCTCAAGGATCAATAATCAGATGATAGCTTTAAAGTGGGTGAGAAAGAAGTGTTTATAAATCAGATACAAAATGTAGTGTTTACTAAACAATGATAAGAAACTATTAAGAAAGCTATGAATTGACTAATGAGATGACATTCATTCTGCAGTTAAAACAACTTGAATAAGAGTATAGAAGGAAAGATGAGAACTTGATATCAATAGAGAGAGAAAACTGTGATTTGTATTATCATATCAAAAAGCATGTTTACAATATAGTATATTTATGTATCCAGAATCGAACCACCATACCTCTTACATCTATAAGCTTAAATAAGATTTACAAATTATTTTCAAGATCCTCCAAAGATGGATCTGATAACCTCTTTTCTTATCTCAAATTCGAAATTGTGAGGTGGCTGGAAAAGATAGAAATTTTTGGAAACATGTTGCTCCAAGATTGACCTATATTTCACAAATCACAATATATATTCAAAATATGAGAGAGGTTATTGAAGATAAGTCTGTTCTTATGAAAAAATTCCTTCAGTTTCTAAAAATAGTATTCCAACTCATCATAATCTATACTTAAAGACAATGACTAAAACAGGAAAAAACAGAGTATTTAATTTTTGGAAATATGGTGCTCAAAGATTGACCTATATTTCACAAATTACAATAGATCTTGGAAAAATGAGAGAGGTTATTGAAGAGCCACCCATTCTTATGAAAAAAATTCTTTCGTTTCTAAAAATACTCTTCTATATGATCAGATATGTCTCCCAAGAAGGTGACAAAAATAGGAAAATCCAGATTTCCAAATCTAGTCATATTGCTACATTTTAGGATTTGATCTCTAGAATATTTCTATTGATAAAATGAAGTGACAACTGCACTCATGGATGAGATTTGATAATATATATTATTATTCATCATCATCTTCTCCTTAATAAACTCAACCAAGTCGAATTTGACCTTTTGACCAAAATAATACATTTTGGAAAATTTCTAAAAATGATGTCTCGTCTTGTGGGGAACTTTTGACTGCCTTCCCAAGATCTAAATGAAGATATGAAAGTACCATTGGAAATCTTATGATTTTTAGTTGTCAATCAACTATTTTATTGTGTAAAATAGACTCTCCATGGCTTAGAAAATTGATTTTTCCCAAGACAGTTTATCAGCTGAGAAACCTGCACTTTTACCGACTCACTACACTGTGAAAACAGTCATTTAGCTGGTGAAAAGGAAGACTTTCACCGGCTTACTACACTGTGAAAAATTCATTTAACTGATGAAAGATAAAATTTTCTTTTTGGTATATTTTGAGATGCCACACCATTTTTTCATTGGAAAATAAGATTTAAATCCAATCTTATATACTTTAAAACTTAAAGATTTATAAATAAATCTTTACCTTATTATCATTTTATGATATGATATCAAAATAAATTGCAAGGCATTTTTTATCGCTAACACCTCTTTCGCCTGAAATCTACAGACCAAAATCAGCTCTGATACCACTTGATGGTGTGTATCAGAGTATTTTCTTTATATATAGAAATTTAAAATTTGAGCTCTGATACCACTTGATGCAGACCCCCTACCTCTACCTCAGCAAGGTTCGTTGACCTCCTGGTCAAGGATCATTCTTCAATTTATCAAGATCAAGCATCTCTTTGATTCCCTGCTAGAATATTACGAACAAATCTATAGGTCATTTTATGAAACTCTCACTACGCGAACAAGAACCAAGCACGAGCCTCACCTCCACACGACCACAGGCTGTGACCACTTGCCTACACAAAAGGCGCATCGCGATTTCACGTGTCAGGACTTTCCGAGAGAGAAAACCCTGACTCCTCGACTCCCAAACTTTGAAAAGAGATTAATGTTCCTTAGCTATTCCCTTGGCCTCTGTCCATGTGACCATTCACCATGACCCGAGGCCCAACTCTCAAGCGCGTCAAGATTTCGCGTATCGGGAGTTCCCGATGCGATTCAACTCCATTCTCCCGACTCCTGAAATTCTGATATTTTGGAGCTCCCAATCGAACGGTCTTGATTCCCCCACGATTTGACAGCTTAGATCTTGTTGGGGTTTCGCGTATCGAGAATTCGCGTATCATGAGGTCGAAAGAATTTTCACTTCTATTCTCCCAATTCCCGAAATGCCGAAATTCTTCCTGGACAATCAATGGTCCAAATCTCTCCTTGATCAACGACTGTTATCTTTTCGTGAGTTCACGTTTTGTGAATTCTCATGATTTCCCCCTTTGACTTTTCCCTCCTGCGAGTCAGTGAAATGTTGATCTCTCACCACGCATCCCTTCCAATGGACGGTTCTGATGATGTCAAGATTTCATGACTTGCAAACTCCAAGTCAAAGACTCACAGCCTCCTTCACATTCCCAACTCCCAAAATTCTGATATTTCAGAACACCCCAAATCCGACAATTCACATTCCTCTAGATCGAATGGCTCAGATCAAATCATGATTTTACATTTCGTGAGTTCTCATGACTCGACCTTTGACTCCTTCGAGTCACGAGTCAGCGAAATGTTGATCTGCTACCATGTGTCCTCTGACAATGGATGGCCCCGATGAATTCAGGACTTTGCGACTTTGCAAGTTGGCTCTCCTTATATGCACTCTAAAGGGATAAACCTCATGCACTTCCTCCGGATCTAACAGTTGTTGGTCCACACGCTTCCAAGTCTGATAGATATGATTTTTTTCTCTTGCACGCTCTCCTATATGTATGGACGTGAGATTCAATGGTCTAGATATTCTCCTCTGTAGTTGATCTAATGGTTGTTGATTCTTCTCCTCCGGAGCTTTCAATTTTTTCCTTACTTGGAATATTTTCAATTTTCAAAGGCCTCGACCTTTGATTCCTCCGCAAGACCTATGACCTTGGGTCTCATCTACGTTCTGTAACGAACTGCCTCGTTATGACAACCATTCTAGAGATAGGTGCAATTTTTTTTTTTTTTTTTTTTTTTT
>JASDQU010011382.1:65527-94750 GCA_032191745.1 Picea mariana | reverse complement strand
GTTATCTCTCCTGATATTTTGAGACTTACTCAGTTCTAAGGGACTCCATCCTCTGCTTCCTTAGAATACTTTTGTTTCTCTTCTTGGCATACTTTGTGCTCGACCTCTTGAGCTTTGGAACTTGAAACAAGTTCAATCTACACATTCTCCTTGCACTTCGACTAGCCTTTAGATGTATGTCTCTCAACACTTCGTCTGAGTGTTGGTCTGGTGTAGTAATTTCACAGGTCTTCCTCCAAAGTGTTTAGAAACTCTGTGCTCCTCCTTGAGCTTCAACTTCTTGGACATCAGAGGTCCATGTCCCTTTCACTCCTTGAACGGATATAAGTTCTCTCTTGGCAACTTACGCTTAAGCACTCCTAGCTGATCCGACAGAGTATTCAAAAACTTTGTGAGTGTATTCTCCTAGACACTTCTCTCCTCTCTGAACTTGAAATAGATTTCTTCTTGTGCACTCCTTGCACTTGCTCGATTCCCACCTAGCGGAGCTCTACAGAAATTTCAGTCGTTTTGTCTCCCTGTGCCTTCTCTACACAGTCTTACCTCTAAGGTGTTCAGCAACCTTGAAGCTCCCTTTGAGTCTACAAACTATCCTGGTGTGCCCTCCTGGCACATTCTCCTTTGAATTCAACAGAGAGATTCAGATGCACACTCCTTGCGCTGGATACAGAACTTCCAACATTTTGTTGTGCACTACTTGCATGGCCTAAAGAACCCATAACAATATAATAGAAGTCAATGAAGATAAAAGAAATCTATATTCCTATTTTAAATGAAACTTATCATACATATACAACATTCATTCATGAAATACATAAACACATGAACAACAATATGCAGGAAAAACTGTTCTTTTGTTATCTCTGTGTGTCTATACAAATGTTTACAAAAAATGGACTGTAACAAAGTCCTGGTTCTCTCAAGCTCTCTCTCAGAACATATAAGACCTCCTAAGGCCTCCTAAGACTCTATCTACCTGATATATGTCTCTCAATTCTCCTTCTTATTACAAAATGAGGGCTCTAGGAGCTTATCCTCTTCACCACCTTAATGCCATCATTGTATCAATTACGGCACACTACCTCTATGACTACATTCCATAAATGAATGTCCAAACCTGACTACCATATGGACCTGCTATAGGAAACCATTTAAGGAAACTCTATCCACTACCTGTTAAAAGGCATGGCCTGGCATTTATCATCCTTGCAACATGAATAATCTATATAGTATTATTTCAAATTTTAAAATGGGAGGGTCGGCGCCTCTCCCTTTCCCCATTATGCATCTATGTGTTGGCATGTTGGCGCATTTGTTGAGGTGGAGAAATGCTCCTACATCACCCCCCCCAACTCAATTCCACTTACCACCTACCCCTCCCTCTGGAATCCCACCTAACCGCTTACCCAATACCACCCACCTCACTCTTCTACCATACTCCACATCATCCTATTCATAGCCAATCACACTTTCCCATGACTGTTTAACCGACAACTACTTCGTAATGATCCCACTAAAAAGACTTCATGGAAGTCAGAAGGTAAAATATCTCAGGTTTCAAACATCATCGGACTGTCCATATCAAACATTGATCAATATTAGTCGAGTACTTTGGATCTTGCAATCTGCTCAAGGCATAGTCATGCTCCAATATATCGGTGGTCATAGTTCTGTCTTAGTCATTTTTCCACTTCATATTTTGGCCTTCGCGTAATAGAATTTCTATTGACTCGTCTTTGCCCAAGGCCCGAAGGCCTGAATTCAGGGTTCCTCCTCTCATAATCATTGTTCTAAGTGGCAAGGTTCCTTTTGGTTTATGATTAATTGTAGGCATTTTAAAAAGGCTCCTTTTTATTTTGTAGGAAATGTGGACATTTGAGAATCCACAGGCTTTGATAAATAGTCACCAATAAAGACTAGCAGGCAGATCCAAGATCCAAACATAATTCATCTATAAGCTCCAGCATTTGAGCCACCTGGAAGTTTGCATCATAATGATTGCATCTAAAGTTTATTTTAGTAAATCAAACAAAACACCAGAAATATGAGCAGATCTGCATAATCTCTATATTTTTGTAATCTGAAATCTAATTAGTTTAGATTTTCCTAAATTTGATCCTGCTCATTAATGATAGAGATCGTTGGAAGTAATTTATAGATACTTTTGATTTCAAAGTATTATGGGTTGGTTGATCAGTTGGGACCTTTTTGAAGGATGGAACTAATTTTGTCATACAACTCACGGAGCCTCCATGGATCAGATTTCCAGTAATACAGTGTGACCATTGTAGGATTCTTGTGGCGAATTCCATTGGTGGAGTTTATTTTCTCTGTTAATTTGTTTTTTCTATCATCAAAATTGTTTTCTACCTTCTGAATTATTTTAAGGAGACAAAAGGATGGAATTGGTTTAAATGTACCCTCTATCACTTGCTTAGATTAATTTTTGTGTTTTTCCACTGAAGATTAAACTCAGAATTCTGGGTTGCTCTTGTTTTAATTGGATTTCATAATCTATTCCATATTTCCCATGCATTAAATATTGAAGATACATTGGATCTTTCTACCTTTCCCTGCAATATTAGCCTATTGTGACCTAGTTTTGATCCATTTTGAATTGTGACTCCTTTGCCCAATGTTTTTTCCCTTGTTGTTCCAACCAAACAATTCAAAACAAACAAACAAACATGTATTCTTATAACTAGCCTAACATCCAATCCAAACAAATCTAAATCATGCAGAGATCCATCTCTGAGTCTTGGAGGGCTATATCCTTGACTCCAAAGTGGTTTTGTGGTTACCTCTGCCCATTTCTTCTTCAGCCTGAGAAATTATAGAGTGCTAACATGCTTAATTTCTATTATTGTTCACAAATATATTTCTATATGTTATTATGTGTTATCCATAAGTTATGCATGGAATTACATGTTATTAGTATTTCATATATGTATCATATGCAGGGAACAATTATTATATGGCATCTTAATTGTTAATTATGAAAATGTGAGCCAAGTTAAACAAAGGTTTGAAAAGTATAGCATGTACATAGTGGGAATGGTAGTAATGTGGCTCAAATAGGAGTCTTGAGTTGTTACAATTCGATATCAAAGCTATTGGTTCAAACACTACACTGCATTGGGACACAAACTAGAAATTGTAGAAGCATAATTTTTAGATTATACCTACAAATTGTTTGTTAGAATTTCCAAAAGTGAAATTTGGTAAATTCTTGAAATTTTTTTTGGATAAATTAAGCTGTAGGGGATAAAATTTCCCAAATATCACACTCATTCTGAAGCATGTATAGTTTCGTGAACTATCCAAATTTTAGAGTTGTAGAATCGGCCATGGAAAATTTGGACAAAATTGGGAGAAATCCTTGAATTTTTTAGCAATTCAGGTTGAATTTGTGCTCAAAATAGTCAAAACGATGATTAATTGCATCAATTTTCCAATTATAGAGTCACATTTATATTGGGAAAATGAATGTGGTATTATCATGGTAGTCACATAGACGAGAACCTTTGAAAAATGTGAAAATGCGAAAATTTATAAGATAAGTACTCAAGAGTGTATTACTAAATCATTCACTAATGGTGCAAGTGTTGTTGTAACTAAATTTACTAAGGGATTTTGGAATAGAATATGTAAATGTTTACATAACAGATTATCCTTACATCTTAGGTCATTTGATTGACTCGAATACTTGGTAGTCTCATCTTTGTAATCGACTGGTGCATTATATTAGTTGATTCAATGGATGACTGACTAACTTGATTAATTAGTTCACTTGTTTCTACAGTTAACCGGTGTATTATATTAGTCAATCTAGCCAATCATTAACTAACTCAAATAATTATTTGAATCATTTATGTAGTCAACTAGCATATTACATTGGTCAATCCAACTCGATGCTCAACCAACTCAACTACTTATTTGACCTGTAATTATAGTTTACTGACATGGTAAATTTGTCAATTGGATTAGTCGACTAATCAATTATACCCAACCAACAAGTATAGAAACCAAAAAATTGATTTAGAGGAGAATATGTCTAAGGGTTTGGAACATGGATTAGTACATCGGTGTCCTTTAGAAATTAAGATGAGAATATAAAATAAAAACTACTATGGAGCCAAAATCTCAATTTGGCCATAATAAGAGCAGAAAATCCTAGATTTAGATGAAATTTTTTGGGCATATCTGCAATGAATAGGACTACAGAAGTGCCAATGAGGACCAATGGCCAATTCTGCTCCAAATTTCCAAAATTGATGAATTAGGGGATTTTGAAGAACATGAAGGTAATCCTTGACAGAGGTCATGTCACTAGTGAGATTTTGACAGTAATTTGAGGATGTAGAAATGAAAATACCTAGCGAATAATTTGGCCATATGCCAATGGGTTTGGAATGGGAATGCAAAAACAAGCCAAAATACATTATTCCAATATACTTTTGGGGGATTTTTGAGATCTTCATAGAAGGAAAAAGCACTCTAGATCACCAATATGGAAAACTTATACTACTCAACATTTTACCCCCTCGACAATCCACAAATTTTGACGTATCAAATATTTCTCAATTTTTATTTCTTTGGGAGATGGCCAGTTTGACTAAAATTTCTATCTAGAAAAAGTGAAAAAAGGATAAAGTTGACAATTCCAAATTGCTGTAAAATGTGATTGGAGCATCAGATCACAAATTTGAAGATTGTTGTGTGATCATTTTCATGCATAATATTTTCATCTAATACAAAATTTAATTGTTTCTTACTAGTTTTTAGAATACATGTAGCAAAACATGGTCTCTTAACCATATTGCACTAGTGATAAAATGGCACAATTGAGTAGAGATGGAAACTTGAAAAGGCCATAAAGTTTTACTCATAACTCATAATTGAGAAAGAGAGTAATCCTTGGAAATATATTGAATATTTGAACCAATCTATGTGCCCAAATTTTATATTTTAGCAACATAAAATATCAAGAAAACAAAAGAAGGAAATTGGTAGTCTTAAAGGGTAGAATTGTGCATATTTTTTTTCAGAAATTGAAAAGATATGATTAAATTTGATAATAAATTTTTCTCTAACATAAGTGGTTTCCTTTACATTTTGTAGAATTAGGGGATAGGTATAAAAGGTTAGGATAAGAATGAGGACCAAATATATGGAGGGTTCCTAGGGAGCTTACAACCATGAAGAAGAAGGCAGGGGTTTGAATATTAGCTTGGGAAATTATGAAAATAATCAAGCGTGCATACAAGTAGGGTGGATCGAATAGATTTGGTTGAAACCATAAATATATTGAATATGGAAGTGAAAATATATAGACAGGACAATGAATGGATCATAAGAACCTAGGAGGATTAGAATCAAGTTAACACTCGATTTCTACAAAGTCTAAATAAATTGTAGGGGAAAATTCACAAAGAGTCTAACATAATAAATATAACTACTTTAGGACATGTACAAGATTAGTAGTTTCATGAAAGGAGGGATGATTATAGAGGGTCTAGGTAGTCAAAAATTTCTAGTAGGAATGATCCAGGAGGATATCAAGAATGATCATAGAGGTCCAGGAGGATCCAGAATTCTCAAAGAAATTTTGAAGGATCCATAAAATGTCAAAATTCAAATATACCCAATTCTCATGAAAATTCCATCAATGCATATAACTCGGCGATATCTTCCCATCGACGCAAAAATCGCCTCAAACGGAGTTCATATGTAAAATTTATGGTTGGTCAAACTTTGGGAAACATGCAAAACTAAAAGGGAAAAGTCAAAGGTGACACATGTCACCACTACAAGGTTGACACGTAGCACAGACTGTATGACCGTACAGGTGACATGGCACTCTCACATAGTGACACATAGCAAGAAAGTGACATGGCATGATAGGTTGTTAGTTGACTGGGAAAGTTGTACAGTCCAAGTGTACCAAATGTTTGTCAGCGCATGGCATGGATAAGACAACGAGATCTGCCACATGGCAAACTCCCATTCGCCATTAATGGTTATAGTTATGTAAAATTATGGAATCGACAGGTGTCGAACCCACGACCTCCATAATCCTTACCAAAGCCTCCACTACTAATGCGACATGCAATTGTTTCTTAACATTATATGGTGCAGATTATATTTGAATTGGTGTAAAGTTTCAATTGGAGGGAAAAGGGGCCAAGGGATAAGCCCCCAGCCTCTAGTTATGTATTGTAATGTGATTGTTCTATAATCCAAACTAAAGGGACTAACAAACTATATGCCAACGTATATATAATTTAAACCATATGCCATTTATATAACAAAATATAACGCAACAATAAGAGGTGGGTGGGGATGGAACCCACTACTTTTGCCAAACTTAACCACAGTTTTAACCAATGCACCAGTGGCATCATATGTTATCGAATTCCACCTAAACTTAGCATTAAGTTTCCATAAGTTTGGGCAGGAGGTTCTAACCCGATCCCTATATATGTGCACGAACCTAGAGGTCTACACACATCCCTATTAGCACACATACCAATGTAGGTGAAAAGTACGAGGTGGTCATAAATCATGAGCAAGTACATATGTCTCGATTTACATGCAAGAGAAGGAGCTAAGTTTGGCATTGCATAGAAAAACATGCCACAAGGTATATTGACTGCACCTAGGAAACTTTATACTCATTTTTCATGATTTTTCACAAGGATTATGAATTTGAGGTCTATTTTATGATCATAGGTCATTTGTAAAAGTATTACTCCACATTTCCATTAATAAGAGTTTAGTGCATTGTTTTGTGTGTCAAAAAGGGTGTAATTGAGCCAGTTTGGAATTTGGTCGACTTTAAACTCAAATTTCTCAAATTTCGCAAGGATTATAATGGTGAACTCATTTTCTTGTTTTGAGTAGTGGAATTAAAGAGAGTCCATTAAATTGGCTTTTTGCAAGCCCATGTTGTAGTGTAATTTGGTATTTTGAGATGATGGAGAAGAGTCATACTATCGAAAGGGACTTTGAAGATGAAGTAATATGTCATCCATATATGTAACTTGAGTTCTTTTATTTTCTACTGTGTCATGTCATCAATATAAAAATTAATCACCAATTTATGAGTTTTTGGATAAGGAGCACAACATCATTTTTTGGCAAATCACCTCAATACGATCAAGAATTGATTATGAATCAAGTTAGATGTTATATGTATATTATAAAGGAATAAGTGGCATCTAAGGATTTTTTGATCAAGAGGTATCAAAGATAGTTTTGACATGAATTTTCAAGTTGTTGATCCAAGACTTAAGTTGGAGAAGATTTTGAAGACTCTTATGAAGAGGAAAAAAGGAGTAAATATCTCATGAAGTTGAAGCTGCAGAAGAATATTAATCAACAAATCTAGAAGGAGAATTGTGAGTTAAGGATGTAGTTGCAAACTCTCGAGGAAGAGAAGTAGAAGCTATAAGATCCACTAATATGTCATGACGAATTCCATAGAGGTATTTTTCATGATTTGGAAAGAAAGTTGCAGATCAAGAATCAAGTATGGGCACCATTAGTTTCAATCGATGAAGATTGGAAGGTCAAGAATGTAAATTCTTCATTTCAAAAGGGACTATCTTTTTCAAAAGGCATGATCAAGAAGGATGTCTCCTCATATTATTCTTTTTCCTATCAAGATAGAGAATGCTCGAGGATAGTTGAAGCAAGGAGAAGTTTAGATGAAGAAGTCCTTCATAAAAAATTAGTATTACCTTCCATCTTAGAGAAAGTTAACATGTGTAAGACATCTCCAGAGGAATATGTGCATGAAAAAGGGAAAATAAAGATATTTTCCACTGATAACACTAGTAAATGGTCTATGTATCCATGTGCTTCCTGTGGAATTCACAACCATGATGTGGAGAAGTGTCTAAGAATATAGTCTATGCAAGCTAATCCCTCCAAGAATAAGGCTAAAGGTAAATATCATTTCTCAAAGAAAAGGAAAAGAGGGAATGATAAAGTGGGATGATGGTTCCAAGATAGGAACAAGACACTCTACTCTTATTGTGGTAAGAGTGGACATCATATCGAGAAGTGTTGGACACTTTACCCGCACTTATGTCTGAAGTAGAACAAGAAATATTCAAGGGCACTTGAAAGAAGACAAGAAACAAATCTAGATGAAGTTAATGGTATTACTGACAAACCATTAAGACAAAGTGATATAGTTGGTCTTGTAAAAGTGATATATGAATACATCGAGGAATGGTTTGTGGACAGTGGTTCATCTCACCACATGACTGGGATGAGATTAGTATTTCTAGATTTCTCAGAGTCCGACATAGATTTCTATGTAGGATCTGGAACCAACACCACATAAGAAATAAGAGGGTATGGATATGTAAGATTCCATCTCAACTCTAGAGGATTTCTCGGAATAGAACATATGTTGTGCGTTCTATATTTGAAAGTAAACTTAATCTGAGTTGTGAAATTTGAAGATGAAGTCTTTCTAGTCGCATTCCATCATGGCCAGGTACTTGTATATTCAAAGGAAGTTGCTCCGGATATAACGATAGTGCTTGGTGTTCGCAAGGAGATTTTATATAGGTTGATGGAAAGGCCTATATTTTGGTCTAATAGTTTCTAGGATTCAATATCAAATTCTACATCACATTCAATGTGAGATTCAACATCGACATCAGAGGCATTGTCAGAGGTAGGAAGCTATGAGACTCCTTCCAGTACCAAGGGAAGGATGAATCCATGAATAAACCATCCATTAGACAAGATTTCATTGTAAATATGTATATTTGTAAATGTAAGTTGATATGCATATGTAGATATCTCCTAAAATTCTATTATTAAACTTGTAAGCCACTCATTGTAAATTATAAGAGTGAGATGAATTATGTAAAATTTCTATATTGCCACCTTATATGTAGATAAGAGGAATTTTGTAAGAGAATTTCTATATTTCCACCTTCTATGATGTTGAGAGTGAGAGGAAAATCGTTAAAGGGATTTATAGATAGCCACCTTACATATTGTTAGAAGTGAGAGGAATCTCATYAAAAGGATTTCTATATAGCCACCTTGTTTTAGAGTGAGAAGAATCTTTTTATAAATATTTCTAAATCATTTCGACAACAGATAGACAATTGGAGTGTTTCATCATCAACTAAAGGACYACATATGGATCGAATTGTCTAAGTTAACATTCTTAATTCTAAAGAAGAGAAGGAGAAGAGAAAAAATGATGCATCCAGTTGGAACATGTAGATCGAAAGCATAAAGGGCATCAAAGTAATGGGTAAAATCATGAAGATGGGTGTTTAGTTTGCTTGTATTATGAGAAAAAAAAACTATATTTTCACACGTTCTTCAACTTCTGGTAAACAAAAGTATTTTTTAATTTAGAATTTCACTTTACAGTAAAAACTAAACTTGTGAAAAAATTTGTTTGCTTTCTACTGACTATTTTTCAAATTATTTTTACTGAGATTTGATATGTCAATTTGGAAATTGTTTCACAGTATGTTCCTTAAAAATGAAAGGAATGATAATGAGTTATTTTCCCCCCCAACAATGTATCTATTATTAAACTTTTGTTTTTGAAAAAAGAAATATACTGCAACAATCTACACAGTCTATATTTTCTTATGACTATAATTTTGAATCTAACAGATGAATATTATAATTCCTAGAATTTTTAAGTTGACCAAGATGAAAAAGTTGTGGATTTTAAAAACATGTTTTCCCCCACCTTGTATCTATCTTAATTTTTACTTAAAAGTAAAATATAAATATACCCTTTTGAATAAAACAGTTTAAGAATTTTGAATATAATTTTTTCATAATTTTCCACTGTGTATTTTTAGAGATATGGATATTCATTTCACTGAATCATAATGTAACCTGGAAATATTATGCAGTGATGTTTTTATAAAATTAAATAAAATTAGATAAAACAATGAAAATGAAAACAAATTATATCCATTGAAAGTAGATTCAATTTTGCAAATGTTGGTATCAATTCCAAAACTAGATTTGAAGTATTTGTAGGAGTCTAGAACATCCAAAATTCAAGTAAGCTTGAGGAAATTCTCAAGTTCCTGCAAATAGTTCCATTTGCAGTTTTTTGGCCGAAACATATTTTTTTCATCCGAAATATATTTATTTAATGAAATCCGTGGAAAATAAATGGATTCCTCACTTTTCGGTTGAACAATAGTTTTTCGTCCAAAAGGTTGGTGAGAGAATTCCATCGGCCGAGAAAAAATGAAGGGACATGTCATTTCATTTCAATTGGCATCAAATCTTATAAATATTCTTTCGATCGAACCAATTTTACACAATTCACTCTAACGAAAAACTTTCTAGAGATGGTATAGGAGAAGTAATCTTCTTCAGAAATAAGAGGCATAAAGATGCAGGTTATAAGAATCTTTAAAATATGGTTTCATGTTCCTATAGATGTATACCTTGAGCAGAAGCGAGTCAAGTATAGATGGTAATAGTACAGATCAATTTGTTTTTCAAGGCAGGAGAGAAGTAATGGATAGTGAATTCATTCAAAGACTCCTACAGATACATCAGCAGTACAGGAACAACGAGTTCAAAAGAGAAAGGCAGAGATCAACATTCGACTTGGTTTCATATTGGTTGAGATAGATTGTCTTCAACAGAAGGAGATGGGAGTGAATGTTTAATAAATGATGCATATATTGGAGAGATTCAATAAACATGGATTTTTTTGTCAAGGAATCTATGAGCTAGAACCAGAGCTACTAGCGATAGTTCCATAGGCCAGAGAGAGAGCCATGTTCCAAAGTAGTAGACAAAGGTACACTGATCAAATACCTAGGATCAGATATCAAAGATGAAGAAAGAGTTCCAGAATATTCAACAAGATGCAAGAGTGAAGAATATTTATCACCAAGTTATTGGATAAAGAGAATTTCAGTAAGATGGAAGAGTGATTTAGAGTTATCATCACTAAGTTGTTGAATATATATAATTTTGGAGGCCCAAAAGTTCTTCAATGGGAAGGTGTGATCTAGGAGGATTTGAGGAATTCTTGGAGAGCTCCAAGAGGATTTGAAATGCTCACAAAGGTCCTGAAAGATCCATAAAAGGTAAAAATTAAAATATCTCAAATTCTCTCTAAAATTACATCAATGCGTAGATCTCGACGATATCTTTCCAACGACGCAAAAATTGCCTCAAACGTAGTTTATATGCAAAATTTATGGTTGGTAAAAGTTTGGTCAACACGAACAAGTCAAAGGTGACATGTGTCACCACAGCAATGGTTACACATAGCACAGACCGTACAAATGTATAGGTGATGTGTCACTCTCACATAGTGACACATGGCAGGAAGGTGATGTAGCATGATAAGTTGGTAGCTGAGTGGGAAATCTGTGCAGTCCAAGTGGACCAATTGTTATTCAACACGTGGCATGGATAAGCCAATGAGAGGCCACCACATGAAAACCTCCCATTGGCCATTAATGGTTATAGTTATGTAAAATTATGGAGCCGACAGGGGTTGAACCTGCGACCTCCATAATCCTTATCAATGCCTCCTCTACCAATGCACCATGAAATTGTTTCTTAACATTATATAGAATAGATTAAACTTGAATTGGTGTAAAGTTTAACTTGGAGGGAAAAGGGGTCACGAGATAAGCTCCCAACACTTGGTTATGTATTGTAGTGTGACCGTTCCATAAGCCAAACCGCGAGGTCTAACAGACTATATGCCAATCTATATATAGTTTAAATCATATGTCATTTATATAATGAAATATAATGCAATAACTGATGGTCGGTGGGGATGGAACCCACGACCTCCGCCCAACTTAGCCACAGTTTTAACAAATGCACCAGTTGCACCGGGTGTTATGGAATTCCACCTAAACTTAACATTAAGTTGCCATAAGTTGGGGCAGGAGGTTCTAACCCACACCCTATATATGTGCACTGACCCTGATGTCTACACACATCCATATGTGCACACATCCCAATGCAGGCATGAAGTTCGAGATGGGAACAAATCCCTAGGATATATGGATGTCTTGATTTGAATGCAAGAGATGGAGCTAAGTTTGGAATTGCATATAGAAACATGCCATGACGTATATTGACTGCACCTATGCAACTTGATACTCATTTTTCACAATTTTTCATGAGTGTGAATTTGAGATCTATTTTATGATGATAGGTCATTTGTAAAAGTCTTGGTCCATATTTTCTATTAATAAGCTTGTAGCACAATGTTTTACATGTCAAAAAGGGTGTAATTGAGCCAGTTTGGAATTTGGTCAACTTTATACTCAAATTTCTCAGAATTGCACAAGGATTTTAATGGTGAACTTCTTTTCTTTCTTTGAGTAGTGGAATTAAAGAGAGTCCATTAAATTAGTTTTTTGCAGGCCCGTGTTGTAATGTAGTTTGGTATTTTGAGATGATGGAGAACAATCATACTATCTAAATGGACTTTGAAGATGAAGTAATATGTCATCCATATATGTAATTTGAATTCTTTTATTTTTTGATGTGTCATCTCATCATTATGCAAATTAATCATCAGTTTATGAGTTTTTTGGATAAGGAGCACAACATCATTTTTTTACAAATCACCTCAATATGATCAAAAATTTATTCCGAATCAAGTTAGATGCTATATGTATATTATAAAGGAATAAGTGGTATCTAAGAATTTTTGGATCAAGGAATTATCATTCACCCATACATTCAACTAGAATATTCCATGCATTCTTAGAGTCAGAGAGTAGTCGGAGTTTGTCCATTGTTAGGCATCAAAGGAGAAAATCTAAGTTGGATTTTTTGCAAGGAGAATTTAGGAAACTCAATCCACCTTCATTTTATGGAGAGCATAGGAAAGATGAAGATGTTGAAGCATGGTTGTTGAAAATGAGAATTTATTTCCAATTGCATAATTACTCATCAAACCTTGAAGCAAGAATTGTCATTTACCGTCTTCAGGGGAAATATTTCATGTGGTGGGACTGACTAAATAAGGTCAAGCATCTTGATGAGAAGGAATTTTCTTGGAAGAAAATCAAGAATTAATTCCAATGGTATTACTTGTCAAATAATTATTATGAAAAAAAAATGAAAGAATTCTCTGAGATTATGAAAAGAGGTGTATGAAAAGAAACTCTTGGAGATTTTGAGGTATGTATGTTTCATCAAATATGAGAAGGTGAAAATTCAAAGTTTCCTAAGTGCAGTTCCCTCATTCTATAGTGGTAAAATTCAGTTTAATGAGCCCAAGACCCTAGAAGAATAAGGGGAGATAAAGTCTACAAAAGGCTTAGGATGATAAGAAGAAAGGAAATATTGAATAGAGGAAGAATGGAATCAAGCCAATGTTTTTCAAGAACACCCCTCAATCAAACCAGTAAGGGAAGCTAGAACAAAGTGAGCCAAAGGTGCCATATTCTTTTGGGAAAAGGCCAATACAAGAGCTCATTACGTGTTGAGGTTGTGAAGGAGATCACGTGTGCAAGGATTTTCCTCACAACTAGGAGAGAATGAGGACCGTTCACCACATCCAAGAGGCTAATACAATGGAATACATGGGCAGAATCATGTCAGGGATCTATGTGGCCTTGGAAAATAGGCAAGAAAAACATTAATTTCATATGATTGAAGTAGAAGGTAAGATTGATGATCATCCCATCCTTTTAATTGATTCTAAAGCTATCCATAGTTATATAGATCCTAAATTTATTGAGAGATTAAAACTGGAGAGATACAAACATAAGAAGTTTTTTTTTATCAATGAGTTGGTTAAGGATCCAAAGGAAAGTGTACAACAAGGTAATTTACAACACGAATTCAAAGATTATAGGTTGGAAGAGGATGAAATCATAATGCATAGGAAAAAATTATGTGTTCCTAATTCTATGGAATTGAGAAACCTAGTGTTCAAGAAAATTCATAATATGCCCCATCTTGGACATCAATGGAACCATAAGACAATTGCATCTATAAGAGAACAATAATTTTGGTTAGATATGAAAAAAGATATAGTTGATTATATTGTTAGATGCATGGAACGTTAGAAGGTCAAGGTTGAGTGCATATATCCAAATAGATTGCTATGACCATTTTCCATTCTTGAGTGGAAATGGGAAATTTTTACAAAGATTTTATTACCAAGCTTCCCAAAACAGTGAAACAACATGATTCTGTCATGGTAGTGGTGGATAAGTTAGCAGAGACTGCCTATTTTATTCTGGTGAAGCTAGCACATAAGGAAACCAAAATTGCTTAGATCTATATGAAAGAAATTTCCAGGCTACATGGTGTGCCTAAGGAAAGAGTTTCCAATAGGGATCCCAAATTCACTTCAAATTTTGGAAATGATTATTTAAGGGATTTGGGAAAAATTTTAATTTTTGTACAACATATCATCCAAAGTCATATGGGAAGAATAAAAGGATCAATCGAGTGATTGAAGATATGATGAAGATGTATAGTATGTACAATCCTTCCAGGTGGGAAGACCACCTTCATTTGGTAGAGTTTTCATATAATAACGAGTATCAAACATCTCTACAGATGAACCCATTTGAAGCGTTGTATGAAAAAAAATGCAACATGCTAGTGAGATAGTACAACCCGACCGACAAAGTGATTGTGGAAGCATATATGTTCAAATAAATGGAAGAGCATATGGTCAAAATAAAATAGAATTTAAAGGCTACCTAGGACAAGCATAAATGTTATGCTAACAAAGGCAGAATACATAGAGAATTTAAGTGGGTGATAATGTATTTTTGAAGGTCAAAGCTAAGAAAAGTTCGCTAAAATTGGGAAGCTTCTCGAAATTGGAAGCACCCTATTGTGGGCCATTTGATATTCTCGAAAGAATCAGTATTTTTGCATATATTCTAGATTTGTCTGCATCCATGTGCATATATAATGTGTTTCATGTGTCTTTGCTTAAAAGGTATGTGCCTAATCCTAACAATATAATTGATTGGACTGTGATATAGGTGGCTCACGAGCATCGAAGGAAATTTCCAGGTCCAACCAATGTGCATATTGGAAAGGAAGATCAGGGTGCTTCGGAGTTGAGCCATTGACCTAGTAAAGGTTCAATGGACCGGTTGCAGCCATGAAGATGCTACACGAGAGTATGAGGTTTCCATGCAGGAGGAGTAACCATATCCTTTTGAACTTTTTAAGAAAATTTGATTGTACATTAATATACGATACATTGAGGACAATGCGAAAATAAGGGGGAGGTGAATGAAATACCCCAGTTTAACCCCCAAGTTGTAAATTGTAGATGCACATATGTTATATAGATTGGTGATCTACTGGGTCAAATGACATGTTACATTGGTTGACCCGACCTCAATCAATTAGGTAAAATACTTTGTCTACTCTTCCATACAGTCGATGGACATGTTACATTGGTCGACTACCTAATTAAGTCAACTTCCTTGATGGTGTAGTTTAGACCAGAGTGCATGTAATTTTTTTGGATGGTAGAGCTTGGCTATGTAATTGTACATAAAATATCATTAATAAAATACATCATGGTTGCATAACATGTCAGATAAAGGATTATGGAGGGATATAACTCCACAAGAGGGAAAGGTGAAGGGGATAAACCAATAAATGTTCCTAAGCCAAAGGCATAGATTTATGATAACCTAAAGTCACTTTATGGGGATATATCCCAAGGTCATAAAGGTATGTTGTATTACCTAAGTCATAAAGGCATGATATAATCCTAAATTCATAACTTTATGTACTTCATCCTAAGTTTACAAAGTAATGGGATGAGTTCCCAAGTGATGGGAGAGCAGTTCTTTCGGTGTAACTTGTCAAAAGGGTAACATGCATATATAATCCTTATTTTCCAATGGAAAGGGCATGATGCTTGTTACATTTATGTAGACTGGAGTTGGGAGTGAGCCTAGGAGACACTAAGACCATGTATCCTGGCAAACCTTGTGAATCCTAGGGGGGTTCTATTGGAAATCATCCTTGGGTTTCCTTGGGGAAGGATGGAGCCTTAGAGAGGGAATTAAGTGGATAGGATTTCCTAGTGTATGAGACATGGAGGGTTCCTAGAGGATCCATTGGTGTAGCTAGATCCCTAGAAGGGAAGTGGGATAGCTTGATGGATTACTATGTAGAGAAGGGGGTACACTTCCTTTGGTTGTACATGTTGAGGGGAATGAGAGTTGATGGTTGGAATTGTTGTCAGAGTTTTGAACCTTGGTCTAAACACTTACTTGTATTAATTGTGAGACCTAGTTGGCTTAGGCAGCCTTTTTTCCCTAGTGGATTCATAGCCCTAGCTCAAGGTTGACATATTGTTGAGAGAGCTAGAACAACATTGTCTATGGTTGAGTGGAACATCTAAGGTCTATATCCAATTGGTGTTTTCATAAAAGATAAGTGTTCTTGTTATGATATTTTTATGATGTTTATGATTTGTCTTTTTATGTGCTTAATTTTTGTTAATGTGCACATTAATATTTTTATATATTATTATTGTTATGCATAAGTTATGCATGGTATTTCTTTTGGAAATTATTTTATATTCAATGATGTTTATTGAGATTTGATATGTCAATTTGGAAATTGTTTCACAGTATGTTCCTTAAAACGAAAGGAATGATAATGAGTTATGTTTTCCCCCAACAATGTATCTAGTATTAAACTTTTGTTTTTGACAAACGAAATATACTGCAACAATCTACACAGACTCTATTTTCTTATGACTATAATTTTGAATCTAACAGATGAATATTATAATTTCTATAATTTTTTGAAGTTAACCAACATGAAAAAGTTGTGTATTTTAAACACATGTTTTCCCCCACCTTGTATCTATCTTAATTTTTACTTAAAAGTAAAATCTAAAAATACCCTTTTGAATAGAACAGTTTAAGAATTTTGAATATAAAATTTTCATAATTTCCCACTATGTATTTTTAGAGATATGGATATTCCATTTCACTGAATCATAATGTCACCTGAAAATATTATGCAGTGATGTTTTTATAAAATTAAATAAAATTGGATAAAAATAATGAAAATGAAAATAAATTATATTCATTGAAAGTAGATTCAATTTTTCAAATGCTGGTATCAATTCCAAAACTAAATTTGGAGTATTTTTCAGAGTCTAAAACATCCAAAGTTCAAGTAAGATGGAGGGAATTCCCAGGTTCCTGCAAACAGTTCCATTTGTAGGTGTTCAGCCAAACATATTTTGTTCAACAGAAATATATTTTTTTAATGGAATCCATGGAAAATAAATGGATTCCTTACTTTTCGGATGATTGGTAGTTTTTCTGACCAAAAGGTTGGTGAGAGAATTCTGTCGGCTAGGAAAGAATGAAGGGATGTGTCGTTTCATTTCAAGTGGTGCCAAATCTTATAAATATGCTTTCGACCGAACCAATTTTACACAATTCACTCTATTGAAAAAATTTCTAGAGATGGTATAGGAGAAGTAATCCTCTTCAGAAATAAGAGGCATAAAGATGCATGTTATAAGCATCTTTAAAATACTATGTCATGTTCATGTAGATGTATACCTTGTGTAGAAGCAAGTCAAGTACAGATGGTGACAATACAGATCGATTTTTTTTTCAAGGCATGAGAGAAGTAACGGATATGGAATTCATTCAGAGACTCCTACAGATACAATAGTAGTACATGAACAAAAATTCCAACAAAGAAAGGCATAGATAAACATTTGACTTGGTTTCATATTAGCTGAGATAGACTATATTCAACAAAAGGATATGGGAGTGGATGTTGAATAAATGATACATATATTGTAGAGATTCAATGAACATGGATTTTGTTGTCAGAGAATCTATGAGATAGAACCAGAGCTACTAGTGATAGTGCCATAGGCCAAAGACAGAGTCGTGTTCCAGAGTAGTAGATAGAAGTACACTGATCAAATACCTAGGATCAAAGATCCAAGATGAAGACTGAGTTCCAGAATATTCAACAAGATGCAAGAGTGAAGAAGCTTTATCACTAAGTTATTGGATAAAGAGCATCTTAGTAAGATGGAAGATTGATTTAGAGTTATCATCACTAATTTGTTGAATATCTATACTTTTGGAGGTCCAAAATTTCTTCACTGGGAAGGTGTGATCTAGGAGGATATGAGGAACACTCAGAGAGGTCCAAGAGGATATGAAATGCTCACAAAGGTCCTGAAAGATCCATAAAACATAAAAATTAAAATATCCAAAACTATCTCTAAAATTCCATCAATGAGCAGATCTTGGCTATATCTTTCCAACGACTCAAAAATCACCTCAAACAGAGTTTGTATGCAAAAGTTATGGTTGGTCAAAGTTTGGTTAATAAGAAAAAATCAAAGGAAAAAGTCAAAGGTGACAGGTGTGACCACTGCAAGGGTGACATGTAGCACAAACCATACAACAATATGGGTGATGTTTCACTCTCACATAGTGGCACATGGCAAGTAGGTGACGAGGCATGATAAGTTGATAGCTGACTGAGCAAGTTGTATAGTCCAAGTGGACCAATTGTTCATCAACACGTGGCATGGATAAGCCAATGAGAGGACACCACATGGAAACCTCCCATTGGTCATTAATGGTTATAGTTATGTAAAATTATGGATTCGACAGGGGTCGAACCTACGACCTCCATAATCCTTATCAAATCCACCACTACCAATGCACCATGAAATTTTTTCTTAACATTATATGGCACAGATTAAATTTGAATTGGTGTAAAGTTTAATTTGGAGGGAAAAGGAATCTAGGGATAAGCCACGRACACTTGGTTATGTATTGTAGTGTGACTGTTCCATAATCCAAACCACGGGGTCTAACAAACTATATGCCAACATATATATAGTTTAAACAATATGTCATTTATATAACAAAATATAACACAACAACCGACGGTCGGTGGGGATGGAACCCAAAACCTCTACCAAACTTAGCCACATTTTTAACCAATGCACCAGTGGCACCAGGTGTTATGGAATTCCACCTGAACTTATCATTAAGTTGTCATAAGTTCAGGCGAGAGGTTCTAACCCGCACCCTATACATGTGCACATACCCCGAGGTCTACACACATCCATATGTGCACACAACCCAATGTAGGCATGAAGTCCGAGGTGGGAACAAATCCATAGAACATATGGATGTCTTGATTTTCATGCAAGCGATGGAGCTAAGTTTGGCATTTCATAGAAAAACATGCATGACGTATATTGACTGCACCTATGGAACTTGATACTTATTTTTCACGATTTTCCGCAAGGAGTGTGAATTTGAGGTCTATTATATGATGATTGGTCATTTGTAAAAATATTATTCCATATTTTCATTAATAATATTTTAGCATAATGTTTTGCGTGCCAAAAAGGGTGTGATTGAGCCAGTTTGGAATTTGGTCAACTTTATACTCAAATTTCTCATAATTTCTCAAGGATTTTAATGATGAACTTATTTTCTTTCTTTGAGTAGTGTAATTAAAGAGAGTCCATTAAATTGGTTTTTTGCAGGCCCATGTTGTAATGTAATTTGGTATTTTGAGATGATGGAGAACAATCATACTATCTAAACGGAATTTGAAGATGAAGTAATATGTAATTTGAGTTCTTTTATTTTCTGATGTGTCATCTCAGCATTGTGCAAATTAATCATCAGTTTATGATTTTTTTGGATAAGGAGCACAACATCATTTTTTTACAAATAACCTCAATATGATCAAAATTTTATTTTGAATCAAGTTAGATGCTATATGTATATTATAAAGGAATAAGTGGTATCTAATAATTTTTGGATCAAGGAATTATCATTCACCCAGACATTCAACTAGATGATTCCATGCATTCTTAGAGTTAGAGAGTAGTCTGAGTTTGACCATTTTTAGGAGAAAAACCAAGTTGGATTGTTTGCAAGGAGAGTTTAGGAAACTCAATCTACCTGCATTTTATGGAGAGCATAGGAAATATGAATATGTTGAAGAATGGTTGTTGGGCATGAGAATTTATTTCGAATTGCACAATTACTCATCAAACCTTGAAGCAAGAATTGTTATTTACCATCTTCAGGGGAAATATTCCATGTGGTGGGACTGACTAAAGAAGGTCGAGCATCTTGATGAGAAGGAAGTTTCTTGGAAGAAAATCAAGAATTACTTCCAATGGAATTACTTGTCAAATAATTATTATGACAAAAAATGAAAGAATTCTTTGAGCTTATGAAAAGACGAGTATGAAAATAAATTCTTGTAGATTTTGAGGTATGTGGGTTTCATGAAATATGAGAAGGTGAAAAATCAAAGGTTCCTAAGTGGATTTCCCTCATTCCATAGTGATAAAATTCAGTTTAATGATCCCAAGACCCTAGAAGAAGCCATAAGAAAAGCTAAGTATTTGTATTAGAAAAATAAGGGGAGATAAACTCTACAAAAGGCTTGGGATGATAAGAAGAAAGGAAAGATTGAATATAGGAAGAAGGGGTTTAAGCCAACATTTTTCAAGAACACCCCTCAAGCATACCAGTAAGGGAAGCTAGCACAAAGTGATCCAAAGATTCCATATTCTTTTGGGAAAAGGCCAATACAAGAGCTTGTTACATGTTGACGTTGTGAAGGAGATCACATGTGTAAGGATTTTCCTCACAAGGGAGAGAGAATGAGGACCATTCACCACATCCAAGAGGCTAATACAATGGAATACATGGGAAGAAGCATGTCATGGATCTATGTAGCCTTGGAAAATAGGCAAGAAAAACATTAATCTCGTATGATTGAAGTAGAAGGTAAGATTGATGATGAACCCATCCTTTTAATTGATACTAAAGTTATCAATAGTTATATAGATCCTAATTTTATTGAGAGATTAAAATTGGAGAGATGAAAACATGAGAAGTCTTTGTTGGTCCAACTAGCCACTAGAGCCAATAGAAGGATCAATGAGTTGGTTAAGGATCCGAAGGAAAGCATACAAAAAGGTAATTTACAACATGAATTCAAATATTATAGGTTGGAAGAGGATGAAATCATCTTGCACAGGAACAAATTATATGTTCCTAATTCTCTAGAATTGGAAAACCTAGTGTTCAAGGAAATGCATAATGTACCCCATGTTGGACATCAATGGTACCATAAGACAATTGCATCTATAAGAGAAAAATACCTTTGGCTAGCTATGAAGAAATATATAGTTTATTATAATGTTAGATGCATGGAATGTTAGAAGTTCAAGGTTGAGTGCATATATCCAACTAGATTGCTATGACCATTTTCCATTCTTGAGTGGAAATGGGAAATTGTTACAAATATTTTATTACCAAGCTTCCTAGAATAGTGAAACAACATGATTCTGTCATGGTAGTGGTGAATAAGTTAATAGAGGTTGCCTACTTTATTTTAGTGAAGCTTGCACATAAGGAAACCAAAATTTTTTAGATCTATATGAAAGAAATTTCTAGGCTACATGGTGTGCCTAAGGCAATAGTATCGAATAGGGATCCCAAATTCACTTCAAATTTTTGGAAATGATTATTTAAGGGATTTGAGGAAAATTTAAATTTTTGGACAACATATCATCCAGAGTCATATGGGAAGACTAAAAGGATCAATCAGGTGATTGCATATATGATGAGGATGTATAGTATATACAATTCTTCCAGGTGGGAAGACCACCTTGATTTGGTACAGTTTTTATATAATAACGAGTATCAAACATCTCTAAAGATGAACCCATTTGAAGCGTTGTATGAAAAAAATGCAACATGATAGTGAGATAGGACAACCTGGCCGAAAAAGCGATTGTCGAAGCATATATGTTCAAATAAATGGAAGAGTAGATGGTCAGAATAAAATAAAATTTAAAGGCTACATAGGACAAGCATAAATGTTATGGTAACAAAGGAAGAATACATAGGGAATTTCAATTGGGTGATCATGTATTTTTGAAGGTCAAAGCTAAGAAAAGTTCGCTAAAATTGGGAATCTTCTCGAAATTGGAAGCAGCCTATTGTGGGCCATTTGATATTCTAGAAATACTGAGTCTTGTTGCATACATGCTAGCTTTTTCTGCACCCATGTGCATACATAATTTTTTGCATGTGTCTTTGCTTAAAAAGTATGTGCCTAATCCTAACCATATAATTGATTGGACTGTGATATAGGTGGATCACGAGTGTCAAAGGAAAATTCCAGGTCCAACTAATGTGCATATTGGAAAGGAATATAAAAGTTCTTCAGAGTTGAGCCATCAACCTAGTAAAGGTTCGATGGACCCGTTGCATCCTTGAAGATGCTACATGGGAATATGAGGATGCCATACATGAGGAGTACCCATATTGTTTTGAACATTTTAAGAAAATTTGATTGTACATTACTATATGATGCATTGAGGACAATGCAAAAATAAGGTGGAGCGGAATGTGATACCCCAGTTTCACCCCCAAGTTGTAAATTGCATGTGTACATATGTTATATAGATTGGTGAGCTAGTAGGTCAAATGACATGTTACAATGGTTGACCCGACCTCAGTCAATTAGGTAAAATACTTTGTCGACTTGTCCATACAGTCGATGGACATGTTACATTGGTCGACTACCTAATTAAGTCAACTTCCTTGATGGTGTAGTTTAGACCAAAGTGCATGTAATTTTTTCGAGTGGTAGAGCCTAGCTATGTAAGTGTACATAAAATCGCATTAATAAAATACATCATGCTTTCATAACAAGTAAGATAAAGGCATATGGGGGGATATGACTCCACAAGAGGGAAAGGTGAAGGGGATAAACCAATAGATGTTTCCTAAGACAAAGGAATAGCTTTATTCTAACCTAAAGTCACTTTATGGGAATATATCCCAAGGTCATAAAGGTATGTTGTATTACCTAAGTCATAAAGGCATGATATAATCCTAAATTCATAACTTTATGTACTTCATCCTAAGTTTACAAAGTGATGGGATGAGTTCCCAAGTGATGGGAGAGAAGTTCTTTTGATGTAACTTGTCAAAAGGGTAACATGCATATATAATCCTTATTTTCCAATGGAAAGGGGATGATTCTTGTTACATTTCCGGAGACTGGAGTTGGGTGTGAACCTGGAGAGACACTAAAACCATGTATGCTAGTAAACCTTGTGAATCCTAGGGGGGTTTCTATTAGAAATCATCCTTGGGTTTCCTTGGGGAAGGATGGATCCCTAGAGCGAGAATTAAGTGGATAGGCTTTCCTAGTGTATGAGACATGGAGGGTTCCTAGAGGCTCCATTGGTTTAGTTAGATCCCTAGAAGGGAAGTGAGATAGCTTGAGGGATTAGTATGTAGAGAAGGGGGTACACTTCCTTTGGTTGTACATGTTGAGGGGAATGTGAGTTGATGGTTGGAATTGTTGTTAGAGTTTTGCACCTTGTTCTAAACACTTACTTGTATTAATTATGAGACCTAGTTGGCTTAGGTAGCCTTTTTTCCCTGGTGGATTCATAGCCCTAGCTTGAGGTTGACCTATTGTTGAGAGAGATAGAGAAACCTTGTATATGGCTGAGTGGAACGTCTAAGGTCTATATTTAATTGGTGTTTTCATAGAATATAAGTGTTCTTGTTATGATATTTTTATGAGGTTTATGATTTGTCTTTTTATGTGCTTAATTTTTGTTAATGTGCACATTTATATTTCGATATATTATTATGCATAAGTTATGCATGGTATTGCTTGTTATTAGGCTTGCATACTTATATCATATGCAGTGAATAATTATTATATGGTATAGGAATAGTTAATTATGGAAATGTGAGCGAGGTTGAGCAAAGGTTTGAAAAGTACAACATGTATATATTTAGAACGATAGTAACATGGCTCAGATAGGAGTCTAGGCTCATTACATGAAATCTCCCATAAAGAAGTATGACCAAACCTCTAAAGAGGAGAGCTAAGTAACCTCAATGAACTTGGTTGAATTATGAAGGAGAAGAGGTTCCATTGCAGAGGCAAGAGAATGGAAAAAATAGATAACTGCCACATAAATGCTTCAAAAAACAAGTGTTGGTGAGGAACTAGAACAAAGGATTCAAACAAAAGCAACCACCATCAGTCATCAAATGAGCAATGAGGCCTACATATGTTGAACAAGAAGTATGGAAAAAACTCTAAAGAGATCTAGGTAACCTGAAGCTCTCAATGCCATCAAAGATCCATGTAGAAATCCAAACAACAACTTTCAATCTTCTCAAACAAGATATTGATCATTTAAAATGAGACTCAAAAAGCATGATGAGATACTCATGTATAATCAACAAAAAAATCATAAAAGGAGTGTCCTTATGGACGTCAATCCATGTCCTCGAAGTGTATGGGTCACTAGATGTTGCAACCACTAGTCAAAATAGAAATTGGTGCTCGATGCAAGGCTCACTCTTTCACAAATCGTTGATGTCAAACAAAATGGTACACACCATTCTACTTTAACAAGACAATAGTCCAAAATTCTTTTTCTTTAAGTGGCTTAGATATATAGCCTCTCAAGAAAGGATTTCCAACTTCAAATGTTCAACTTCCAAATTGGTACCTATAAGCTACAAAAGGGGAAGTCGTCATATTAAAGTAGGTTAAAATCCAGTGAATCCTAACTTCTAATATGATTAAACTATTCCACTAGTCGTCATATTAAAGTAGGTTAAAACCCACTGAATCCTAACTTCTAATATGATTAAAGTATTCCACCCCTCCACACACATAGTATGTGTGATTGTTAAATATTTTATTCAAATTTTAATAAAATCTAGTTTTCTCCTTGTAGATTTAATTGTAATTTTCAAATAAATCTGAAAAACCCAGATATAGTTACTTTGAAAAAACAAATTTCAAACCTGGCAAAGAGATCTGAGAAATAACATTAACGTGAACCAAATCAGGATATAGGAAATTGTGCACAATGTAACTTTGAATTTCAGACCTAGGAGAAAGAGGAGTGAGAAATATCATATATGTGAATCAAAACAGGATATAAGAAAACTTACAATAAGAGAAAGTGAAGTATTGATGTTTTCAATAATTTAATTGTACATAATAGAATTAAGGCATTGTCTAACTGTTCTATAAAATATTTTTTTTTATAAAAATTAGAATTATAAATACTTTTAATAAATTATAAATAGTTTTCAATCTGATATCTCATTTTATAGAAAACATCATTTATATTTTTCAAAATAACTATTATAAAAATAAAATATGAATATTGAATTATCAAAACCATAAATAGTTTCAATTCAATAAATTATAAATAGTTTTCAATCTAATCCCTCATTTTATAGAAAACATCATTTATATTTTTCAAAATAACTATTATAGGAAAATAAAACATGAATACTGAATTATCAAAACGATAAATAGTTTCAATTCAGACCTTTCATTATTTTGGACAACCGATCACTAAAAACATATCAATTCATGTATTTCACCATTTGATTTAAATCAAAGGTGTTTTTTTTAAAGATGGTGCAAAAACCAAGAAAAAAATCCCCCATCTTAATCCATAATCCAATGAATGAAGAAATATCCTCTCACATCAACCCACAGTGTTAATGTTACAGGGTCGGCAGCAGTCGGCAAAATGGTGCAACAGACATATTGTCAGAATGCCTACACTCAAACCTTGATGTAATATATTTTTTTAGTCGGAAACCTTTCAAAATATCATCCTCAGCTACTCACCTAAAAATCTGTAATAAACACACTATTACCTACTCACCGAAAATAACTGTAATAAACACACCAGGTCCAATCAGATAAAGAACAATAATGTCATTGGCGCGGAGCGAAACCCAACTAACAAGTGGAACAAAGCAAAACCATTTTGCAGAAAAGGATCAAGAGCTACTTCTGGGCCTCCTGCCGTTGTGTGAGCAATCAGCCATTGAGTTCTCTCCATATATAGGTGAAATCCCTCTCCCTCCATTCATCATTCCTCTAAAGATGATGAGATCTTTCTCTTTTGTCACTTATATCTCTCTTATCTTTCTAAACTTTATTTTGATTGCAGATTTGGGCATCCATCATTTTTCTAAAGATGATGTGATTTTTCTCTTTTACCATTTATATATCTCTTTTATCTTTCTAAACTTTATTTTGATTGCAGATTTGGGCATCTAATGGATATGGAACAAAGTTAATTGTTGACTTTTGGATGAATCTAATTTACGAACTTTTGGATGAATCTAATTTACAATCAAGATAAAGATGCTCCTCTTATCCTGACTTCAATTGCATATTTGGGCATCCAATGGATATGGAACAAAGTTAATTATTGACTTTTGGATGAACCTAATTTACAATCAAGATAAAGATGCCCCTTTTATCCTGACTACAATTGCACATTTAGGCATCCAATGGATATGGAGCAAACTAAACTATTAACTTTTTCTTGATCACTGTTGACTTTGCTCAGTGCCCATAGAATGAACATAATTTGAAATCCAGATAAAGATGTCCCTCTTATCCTAACTCAAATTTCACTAATCAACTCATACTCTGCAGAGGTTCGATTAATAAAAAACAACAACTACAGCCCATAAGAAGCTCATGACATTAAAAAAATGCCATTGAAAATTCAAAATTGCAAATTGTGAAGATGATATATAGAGGATTGGGTTTAACTTGGGTGGCTGGGAGGAAAGATTGTTATTTTTTGGGATCCCATCAAAACTCAACACTAGTTAAGCAGGCTTGGACTAAAGTAGTACTGAGATGAGTAACCTTTCAAAATAGTCACAAAAACCAAGACAAAATAGCATACCAGCATTAATGAGCGAGATCCCATCAAAACTCAGCGGTAGTTAAACATGCTTGGACTAAAATAGTAATTGGATGAATAACCTCCCAAAATAATCAACAAAAGCAAAGACTTAATATGCAGACAGAAGCATAGAGAGCACATACAACTCAAAAGCAGTCTCTCTGCATGTGAGTGCATGTGCTCTCTATCTTCTGTCAGCAACATCAACGCCTTCTTCTGTTGTCCCAGTCCACCCTTTACGTTTTCCACTTAGAGATCAATTTGCCTCCTGAAACAAACAGAAAAACACAGTTAAGATGAGACGATGTAAACTATGCATGTAACAACCACACAGAGAATAATAATGTGATTGGCGCATGTAGAGGGAAACTTAATTTATAAGACTGAAACGAAGCGAAGCGACTGTGCAGAAAAAGGTCAAGAGCTGCTTCTGGAACTCTGCCCGTTGTATGAACAACCAGCAAATAAGCTCTGTATATATGGAAGGTGGGCGCACTTTCAGGACTCTCCCTCCCTTCATCAAGTAAGCTCTGTATATATGGAAGGTGGGCGCGCTTTCAGGACTCTCGCTCCCTTCATCAATTATCTAAAGATTGATGCGACAGAGATTCTTCTTTCTTCCGCCACTGTTTCAGGACTCTCCCTCCCTTCATCATTCCTCTCAAGATGATGTGACGGAGATTCTTCTTCTTCCCACTGTTCTGGCTGCCGACATAGCCTCCCTTTCCCAAAACAAACTAACAAGATTCAAATTTTAGCGATCAACTCCTAATTGGTGTACAGTTTTCTATTTTAAGTTTACTAACCAGATAAGATAAGCGACCCCCAAAAAAACTACAGTACACTTCTACGTTGAAACATTTTTAAGATTCAAATCCTAATTTGAAAGGGCATGGACAATCAATTATGTATATAGGCACAGTGAGAGTGATTCATCTAGGTATGGAATTTAGGTCAATTTGTCCATTAAATACGGCAGTAGTCTAAATGTTTTATTTTTGAGAGGTTTTCTAAGTGAGAGGTTTTCTGGGTGATGAATGATTGGATCTGCAAATTTGAGTGGCTAAGTTTGTATAATCCGAGTGCTTCAAAGTTTTTCATCACACTGAATCCATTTATACAATTTAAACAACAAAAAATAACTATTTTGTAGAAATTTACATAACCTGATTCCGACCCAAAAACTCAAAAGATATAACGTTTAACCAACACCTTAAATATAATCATTAAACGTTTTTTAAAAATTCATATAAACATCAAACTTCTTTGTTAAAACCGATAGAACGGACAATAGAATTGTCGAAACCCTTGAAGGGCTCTCTACTTTTGAAATTCCAACCCTGCTCCCTGGTCAAAGAGTACAAGCATGAAAAACAACATATACGAGGGGCAATGGAAAGTAGAAGGGTTGGATGCTGTCTGTAACGCAGAGTCTTATCTTGAGGGCCCAACTGCCCATCTTCTCGCATTCAGTCCCTGCTTGTTTGTTGAATTCAATCCTTTTTAGAAAGGACATGGACAATCAATTATATAGGCATGCCCACTGCGTGTGCCCCCACCGCTTGTCTGACAATACGAGCACAACCTATACGAGGGGAAATGGAAATTGAAAGGATTGGATGCTGTGTATAACGCAGAGCCGAGAGGGCCCCAACTGCCCGTCTTCTTGCAATCAGTCTCATCATTTTCTGTTGAACCATAGACTTCGGATTGTGAGTGAAGGGATCGCAGAGTCGCAGTGGAGCCGCTGGAGCAGAAATAAACAGAATATAATTTCCATAATCTGACAAGAAAAAGCAGCCGCTGAAATGAGTGGAGTGGAATAGCGCTTGGTAAGTGGCATATCCTATTAAAGAAACATTCCCCTCGGGATTGGAGGTAAAGTTGGACTAACACGTGTTGTTACCCCAGGATACAGAACTGTAATGATAACAAAGTCCATCGCGTACCAGTCTAGGTGCCGTGCACGAACTTCCTTTTCTGGCCTCAATGATTCCATTCCACGGCTGGATACGTGACATCTTTTGTCGCTTTAAACAAAACCCCCGACTGCCGAATACTACATCTTCCACCTACTCAAGACCAAATTGTACGATTCCCAAACTTCTTTCCAGATATAGGTAGCTGTTTGTAAGCTTGGGATAAGAGGACATCATACCGCCACATTATAATGGGTGGTTTTCATCGTATAGTTATATTATTTGGGTGGTTTTTTCTTATAATCTGATAAATATCTGATATTGTAAAATTGTAATTTCAGCATTTGTAAAATGTGATATTTTCGAAGTTTTAAATCTATGTAGATACTCAAAATTAGAATATAAATTGTTGTTTCAACAATTTTTTATCCAACAAAATTCCCTCTAATAATACCAGATATCAAACATAAATATTTATATAATATAGATACTAACAAT